>PVJX010015075.1:0-43353 GCA_004027295.1 Dolichotis patagonum
CCAGACCCTTTTCTTGTTGTTTAAGGCTCCTCTAGAGGGTGCAGGCTAGGAGCTTTAGCCCTCTTCAATAGGTTATCAGAGATTAGAGTTCACCCACGGGCAGTGTGCGCTAGCTCCTCCCTTCTGGGCCAGTCAACCTTTGCAGGCCTTCACTGCGTCAGTGTGCACTGATCTCAGGGAAGTAACTGGGTCCCCGCCATGGGCGTGGCCTAGTTCAAGCAGATTCCACCAATCCACTCGGCGAGGGGAGTAACCAGCTGAAGCCACTTCCTTATGGAGTTAGGGCTGTCCTGCCCAAATCCAACATGTCGTCCAGTCGGTTTCCCCTTTCCCGTGGTAGGGTCTTATTCTCATCAGTCACCACGTCCCCAAGAACTGCTGGACTGTTCGAGCTCCTATTTCAGCGCGCTTGCGGTGGGAATCCACGGTGCCTCTGGGTGGGTCGTGTGCAGAGCCGGTCCCGGCGAGCTGCACGCAGGGCTGTTCAGCTCCGAGCTCCGGTGGCTCAAGCCAGTCGCTTCGGTGCGGATCACTTGTTCAGGTCGGGCGGAATTCAGGCGGCTCAAGGAGGGCGCGGCGCTCGCTGATCTTATCTTCACTAATAGTAGCCCCAGGACCTCATATTCAAACGGGTTTTCGCACTTTAGTTCCTTTCTAGGTTGTGAGAGTCTCTCTCTCTCTCTCTGTTTGGGACTCTCCAGGGTGTTTCATTGTGGCATTTGAGCTGTCTCTCTCAGAGAGGGTCTCTCTCCTGCTACCTACCAGTCTGCCATCTTCCTCTTTCTCTCTATTGTCACTATCTTAAAAAATCATAATTAAATGTGACAGTTGTGTTTTGGCTTACATATAACACCAGAGAAAAAGCATCAAATAAAATAAAAACTAAAAAAGTTTTATACATGGAAAGACCAAAAACCATAAACAAAAGTAGAAAAGAAAATAAGTTACTGAGTGCTTGTACCACAGGACTAGCTATTGGTCCTAAGTCAGTCTGATGCCAACCTAAGTAAAGCCCATCAAGAGACCAAGCAGTCTTGGAAATACTACGGCACAGTTCTGTCAGTGAGATCACAAATCGCCATGTGCTTGACAAAAAATGAAAAGCACAGATTTCAAGTCCAAATCTTTACAAATGGGACCAAAAACTGTATTACTGAGAAGTTCACTCAGGCAATTCTTAGGCATATTAAAGTTTTGAAAGAAAAACTGTAGTTTTGTGTATTGATTTGATTTTGTTCTCTGTGGGGTTTTCTGAGGGTGACCTTAGTGAGGAACCCAAGACTCATTCTCATGGATGAACCCACACCCAGATGTCAGCTATTAAAACAAACAAGGTGTTTGTACTTGGTGAAAATTACACAGCTCTCTTAGTTACTTTCTTGCTGCTAGGACAATATATCTGAAAACTAGAAGGAAGAGAGGTTTATTTTGGCTCACAGTTTGTAAAGGAATCAGTCCTTAGTCAACTGATTCCAAGCCAGGGCAGCATGAGAAGAGAGAGTTCATAGCATGGCAGGAAAAGAATAGCACAATTTCATCCTTCTTTCTCTTTTTATTCCATCCAGGAGACAAATCTGAGTCAACAGTGCTCCTACTTCCTGCTAGGTTGAACCCAGCTCTTTACCCTTGATGTCTCCGATGGCTGTGCCTCACACTGACACCTGAAGCCCTGAGATGGAGCCAACCTGTGACTTCTCTGAATAATGAGTTCAGCTGGCCCCTTTCCAAAATGGCAACCAGCCATTTTCTGGGGACACTCCAACCAGACTGGAACCCCACTCACCAGCCACTTTAGTCTGCAGCATTTACTGCTCCATTCCTCTGGTGGAGGCCTCAGGAGTCACCAGTGGTCACCAAGCCTCTGCAGGTTCAAGCCACCCCTCTCACAATGCAAGCACAGACTCTGACAGAGTCTGTGCTATATATATAATGTATTTCTCATATGAGAGAGCAAAATAGAGGAGAGATAAATAGGAAGTAGGGAGAAGTTCAAATACTTCCCCAAATTCCATATTCCATGGGAGATAGGATGTTTACATATTTCCCCAAATACATTCCATTATTTTGAAAATATTTCAAAATACATGCTAATTTATTACATTTATACTAGTAGTTTATCTTAGTTTGTGGAAAAGAAAGCTTATGTTATGCTTTTGTTTCTTTTTTGTAAGAATCTTTTTGGTTTATGTCTTGGACTGACTAAAAGCTTTGACGATAATGTTATACTGTATAATAACTATTGTTATTCTTATCATTTGATTATGAAATTTTGTTTTATTTTTCATAAAAATCGCTGGGCTGGATTGTGTATCCTAACAGAAACTCGAGGAACCTTCCCAGAGCCCCACACTTGCACCACGCAGGCAGGAGCCAGGGAGGTCCCTGTCAGGCTCGGGTCAGCCTTCCTGCTGCAACTCAGCTTCTCCAGAGACATGAGGACAACAGTAACAAGACTCAAGCTCAGCTTCCTCCAGCAGCCTCAAGATCTCAGAACTAGATAGAGCTGAGGTTTGTGGACAGTTAGGGACTAGGGAAGACTATAGTTAACCGAAGTGTGAGGTTAAAGGTGGCAGGGTAAGGGGTGGCGGCAAAACCAGCTTCTCTTGGACCTGGAATGGAGCATAAGAGACACTTGTGACTCAGTCCTTGCCATATCTGGTGAAGTCCATCATCGCAGGGCTATTGCTAAGGGTGGTATAATTGTTTATCATGTTATGTCAATATCCAGTTTGTCTTTGATTCTATTATTATTGTGGATTTGTTTTCTATTGTTAACATGTTATAGTTGTTACTTGTAACTTGCTTTTATTACATGCCATTACCTTGTTTGTCTTTGTGTCATCAAAATTACTGTGGTTTGTTCTCTCTTCTCTGAGGGCTGCTGGGGACCAAGTCCCCAGAAAAAGGCTGGACACTAAGTGGATCCTCCAATTTCACCCTGAGGAGGTTGAGGAGGGATATAAACAACAAAACAATCACATCGAAGGGCATATCAGATGGAGAGAGATTCAAACTAAACACCTCTCCACAGTAGTGATGGAGTTTCTCTATCCCAACTGATCTTCAACCCACATTGCAAAAACAATAGAAACACAAGAAAGTAAAACGACAAGATTCCTACAAAAACCTCTAACTCTTCAAACTCTGATCTTCTGTACACTGAAGTAGAAGAAGCTACAGGCAAAGAATTCAAAAGCCAAATGATCACAGTGTTTGAAGAGAAAAAAGAACTATACAAGCAAATGCATAAGATACTAAATGCACTAAAGAGGATTTGATTAAACAGATAAAAGATTTTATCAATAAGATTTTAAATGAACTTACACACGAAACAAGCAATAGCTGAGTTAAATAAGGCAATACAAAATGTGAATGACTACTTTGGTAAGGAAATACAGTGCATGAAAAGAAAACAATCAGAAACGCAAGATATGAAAAATTGAGTGGAAACATGGGTAACTGATCAGACCAATGTGAGGACAAATCTCTCAAATCCCCAATCAAAAGATACGTGGGCAGAGTTGACCAAGAAAGAAAGTGCAACCACAGAGCAGACACACCTCATCAGAAGGGAAATGCATGCCCTAGAGGGAAGGGACGGAAACAAAGCTCCTTTTAGTTGGAGTCTGAATGCAAGCAGGAGCAGCTGTCTTATTTTCAGAAACAGAAGACTTCAAGCCAAACCTGATCAGAAGAGACGAAAACAGCCACTGCATATTGGAAAAGGGAATAATTCAACTGCAAAGATAGGAGAAGGGAGTCAAGGAAATGTTTTTGAAAGATTTCTTACATTGCAAAGTGGCAAATAGATTGGAGAGCCCATTGGAGCCTTTGAGAAAGTCAATTAAAAGTGATTTTCATTTAAACAAAAGACAGCTTAATCTAGGACAGAAGTAGACTGAAGTAGGAAAATTCAAAACAAAGTTTGAAAGTGAAATTTTGAGACTGGATTATTTATTCACGGGCAGAGGAGAGCTAGAGTCAAGAATGATTCTCCGAATTCATTTGTAAACAATCAGATAGGGATAAAACTGTTTACTAAAAACAGGAACTGCAGAAGGAGCTGTTTGAGGGGGGAATATGGATTAAGATTTGAGCACCTTGAGTTTGAACACTAAATAAAAACAGCCTGTTGGTAGCCTTATTGAGGCTCAGAATCCCTAAATAGGTCAGAGATACAATGTGCAAGGCAGGCAGGTCCAGGTTACACGAGGTCACTAAAGTATGAGAGCATTAGAGAAGAGCACACAGAGAGAGCCTAAAATCCAGCGGAGAAGACAGGAAAGCAGTAACACAGAAGATAGATGCAAAACCAGAAGGGCCTGTCTTCTAAGCCAAGAACAGAAAAAATACAACTTGCGAAAGGTCAAATAAAGCAAGCACTGAAGGCTGCTGTCAGATTCAGAGTCTTGGGGACCTTTGATGGCTGTACTAGGAGTCACTGTAAATCTGGAAATGGTGTGGGACCAAGTTCTAGACTGGATAGAGGAGAAGAAGATGACACAGGGAGTGCAGACTCACAGTTTTCAAGCAGTTTAAAGAGTTGATGAAGGGAGAGAGAGCTGTGCTGGCTCAGCCTTGAGTCCTGCATGACTCAGTTCCCAGGGTGCTGCAGCCCCAATCCACCCCAGTGGAGGCCCACACTGGCTCACCTTCCTGGGGACGCCAAATAGCCTTCATGGCTACACTTACGGAACCAAGTTCATCTTGTGACTTTTTGTGTCATTTCTGAGCTCACAGGAGTCACAACCAGATACCACTGACAGATTCTAGTGTGGATTCTGATGTTCAAAGTACTGGACCACAAAATTTGAAAGAGCAGAGCAGTTACTCCTGGAGGCATAGCAGGAAACAAGAAGTGGGAGGCAGCCATGCAGAGCAGCTGCCTGGCCTTCTCCCTCCGCACTCTCCTCGGAGCCAGCTGGAAAGACTGCTGGCATCAGTGCCAGCTGCTGCGCACCCCAGGCCACAGGGCAGAGAGCATGAAAGCTGTGCAATGGCCCCGTGGCCAGGGACCATGGCCTTGTTCCTGGCCTCACCTTGTTTGTCCTCTCACAAGACCTAGACATTTTGAGTTTGCAGCGGGCTCAACACTTTACAGTAAGCCTGACCAAAAACAAGGTTGGGTCCCAGGAGCCTCTCCAAGCATTTGCTTCCATGTGTTAGCTTCGGCAGCACACAGAGCAAATATTTGCTTCCCTCTCTACCCAGGGGGAAAGGGAAAGTGCAGTTTCTACAGACTCTTCAGGGTTTGCTCAAAAGTTCTGTCTCCTAGAACGCTTTCATGGACACACTAAGATCTTAAACTGTCTGCCAATATCTGTTCACTGCTTTGCTTCTTTATCATTTTCTCCTTACCACTTATAATTACCTAACTTCCTGTATACTTTAATGTTTTATCTTTATTGTCTCTATCTCCTACTGGAAGGGAAACAGTTTTGTCTGCTTTCCACCCCTGTGACTCTAGCAGGCAGAACAGTGCCTGGCCCTTAGATACTTAATAAGCTTTCACTGAATGAGCAGGTACTTGTTTACAGGTGAAAAGGTGGGTGTCCGTAAAAATGCACTGTGCCTCTAGACAACAGAGGACACAAAGTGCGGGGTGGTGACCGTGAAGACTGGCTGTGTGGAGTACAGTGATTTCCTTATAATAGTGTTTCACTCAGAGGGTTCTTTTTGCTCTTGTGTTCTGCTGTTTACAAAGTCCTGGACTTGCTTTTTTGTATGTCTTATGAATCTTTAGAGAGATGAAAATTAGTAACAAACTACTTTTAGAGGGCTTTAAAAAAATTCAGATAAGAGTTATGATTGCTAGATACATGAAGGATAATTTCAATTAAGAAGGGTTCAACTTCAGTTATATGTCTCTATTTCTTCCATTTAGGAAAAACTTGTATTTGTTGGCAGACAGGTAACTGCAGCTTAGATGGTTTTTCCAGTGAGCACTTACACTTGGAGGATCCTAGACTGGGCTTGCAGTCCTGCTATGTAAGTCAGTACATTTCCATTTATTTTTCCACCCCCGTAGAGTGGGGAAGATTGAGTCATTAAGAGATAAGAAACTTCCTAACTGAGAAAAACAAGTCTTCTGGTTCTGCATGGAAAGTTAGATCCAGCCTTAATTGAAGAGCCTGAAGAGAAAGAACATATTCTAATAGGAATTTTAAAGGGCCAGTCCGATCTTTGAATGTCTAGTGACCCTTACCCAGGAACAGTGTTTTATTCCTAGTTTGCTGGGCACAGGAAGCTCCTGGGGTGTTTGGTAAATGCAGAATCCTCAGGATCTCCAAAATTGAAGACCTAGAATCTTAAATTTAATAAGCCCACAGCTAAGGTTCTATTGTAAGCCGTTAAGACACCAAGTGAAGAGAGTAAAAAAGAAAGCAGATTAGGGAAAGTCAGAACCAAATCCTGCCTGTTCCTAAGGAGGTAAGTGTCATATACTCATTCAGCACTTTTTCATTTTATTTTAAACTAATGTATAATGCCATTGCTTGCTTATTTATTTCAAATTTTAATAATTGAGTTGACACAGCAGTTAGAAGAGTGGATGGGACCTGGTAGAGCCAGTAAAGCGAAGGTCTAATTATAAGAACTAACAGCTGAGACTCTGTCAGGAAATTAAGCTAGCAAAAGCTACTTTCAGAAGCACAGGAAGAATTACAGTGTGGCCCTGTTTAGCTAGGGATGAAGACATCTTGGTAACTAACTCCACAGGGCACCATTGAATTAGACTAATAATGTCCTCGAGTCAAAAATGAAGCATTGGAGCACTGTAGTGTTCTCTGTTTAGGTCTTCAGGGAACTGGAGTGAGTATCTCAAAGACTCAGGTACACAAAATAATATCAAATATAGATTAGACTTCAGTTATTTGCAAAATTAGTGGAAGTGGAAAAATTTATTCCATAGATAGGGAGACAGTATTTCCACATGTGCAGCGGCCAAGTGCTGCCCTTCTAGCAATGTGGGGCTGGGCTAGCAAAGGAAGTGACCAGGTGGTGATGACAGCTTGCAGTCAACTTCCAGGAACTGGGGGAGCCACAGCAGTGTGTGCAGGGCTGCACAGTCTGGGACCCACACCCCCAGTACCTCCTGGGCTTTGCTACAAGCAGAGAGGCTCAGACTCCAGCCTACAATTGCTGAGTCAGAATCTGCTTCTTGATAAGTTTCTTAGGCATAATAAGATGTGGAAGGTGCTAATATTGGTGCAGCTGGAATTTCAATGTCAAAGGTGAGCTATCTTCAAAATTGCTACACATACCATCAGACACAATAAAATCAAACAAAACAAAAGAGAATAACACCATTTTGATTGGTTTTGTTTGATTTTGAACTTAACACAATTGGAACAAACCTTATGAACTCTTTTTCAAAACTGCTAATATTGCATCATTTGCTCCTTTATTGGTGAATAGTATTTATTTTTTTAAAATTTTATTTAAAAACAAAAAACAAAACAAAACAGAATAAAGGGTAGCAACAATACAGAATTCCAAGGAAAAAAGGAAAAGAACAACAAAAAAACTAACAAATTATTACTTTACAAATTACATACTGGCTTCTTGGAAATAGTTGTTCAAATTACAAAGTTAAAACATGTAAAGTAGACATTCAAACAGTTAACAGCAGACTGTTAACAGTTCTGCTCCACGATCTGACAAAAACAGCAATATAGTCAACCATCTTACCCACTCAAATATACATGCAATTATATCAAAAGGGTAAAATTAAACACAACAAAAGAGAGCAAAGCAGATCACAAGAAAGCAATGTAAGAGACATAAATTTCAAAACTAGACAATTGGAGATATTCACTCTCTATCATACTGACTCTTGTTTTCTTCCAAATAGTTGTCCATATTGTCACATACAGGGAATTCACATGAAACAACACAGTATGGAATTGATCTGAGCAAGATGAGGAGAACATTTCAGGTTTTCAAGAACAGACAGTAGGGAAGCCAAGAATGGCTGTCATAGTGTCTCTCATTCTCCTAAAAACAGCTGTCCATACCTTAATGTGTGTTGAACTTAAACAAAGCAAAGCAAGCTAAAATCACTATGAACAAAAAGTGATAGTATTGCTGGACTTCACATCATGACAATATGGAATCAGCACTGGGTATTGTAGTGTCTCTTTTTCTTCAAAGTAGTTGTTCATTTCAACATGTGCTATATAGTTGGTTCTCCTAAACTGTTTATAAGCTCTACACATGCATGAGTCTCTACATGTATATCTATCATTTCTGTATTAGAGGGAAAAACAAAACAGAGCAAGATAAAACAAAACAATTCCTAGAAAAGCATGAGGCAAAAAGTCACATAAAACAGCAATACAAGGTGATCTACAATGGTTACCATGATGTCTCAGCAGTGTATAACAACATTAATAAAAATGAAGCATTGGAGACATTATAAGACTTCAAAAGCAAGTACTAATCAAACCAGAGTGGGTATCTTAGTGAATCTTGTCATCTTCAGTGTAGTTGCCTATACTCTTAGACTTGATACTACCAATCATCACAGATTTAAATAAAATCAGTCAATACAAAGTAACAATCTAACAAACCAGATTCAAATAAGATCAGTCATAATAAGACAGTATAAGTTATTAAGGGCTTCAGATGAATTTGATAGGGAATTAAGGATGATTACCATAATATGTCCTCTTATTTTAGGGATAGCTGACCATGTCTTCAAGTCTAGTGTAAGTAGACAAACTGGAACAGCACGTAATCCACCGAAGCAGAGTGGTGATAATAATGTAAATTTTAAATCTTGTTACCCAATTAACAATACCCTCTGCCTCCCTTTTTTAGACAATTCCTCCCCTTTCACTCCCATGGGGTGCACTGCTTGTTTTGGGTCCCACTGCCTCCCTATATAGAGCATCTCAATGGACCCTATCTCCTGATCTACTCTGCCTGTGTTTCTCTCTGTTAGTATTTCAAGGCCCTCTATATGAGAGGTTATAGCCAATCTTCTCTGCCTCATTTCTGCTATTCTATTTTTCTGCCATTGATAGTCTATTTTTCTCTTCCACTCCACTGTCTGCCTCATTCACTGAGGCCTCTCTGCCACTGTTCCTGAAATGCTTTTATTCTTGTTCTCTCTCCCTAGAATGTCCTTCCATATTTTTTGTAGGGTTGGACTGGTGGTCACAAATTCTCCTAGTTACTCTTTGTCATGGAAGCATCTTGTTTCTCCATTAATTTCTAGAAAGAGTTTTGCAGGATACATTAATCTGGGCTGGAGATTGTTCTCCTTCAGCGCTTGAATTACTTCACTCCAAGCTCTTCTTGACCTGATGGTCTGTGTCGAGAAGTCTGCCATGATTTTGATGGGTTTTACTTTATAGGTGATCTGTATCTTTTCTCTGATGGCTTTTAACATTCTGTTCTTATATTGAATTTCTGGGATCTTGATTATTATGTGTCTGGGTGTAGCTCTGTTTTGGTTGTAGGTGGCTGGAGTTCTGTATGCATCATACATCTGCATATCATTTCTTTTTTCTATGCTTGGGGAAAATTTTCCTTAATAATTTCTGTGAATAGCCTTTGTAATTCCTCTATTTTGATTCCTGCTTCTTCATTCACATACTTTATTCTTAAGTTATAGATCCTCTTGTCATCTTCCAGTCTTTGTATCTTTGTACTGCCTGGTCCCTTGTTATTTTTAAGAGATCTTCCCTTGCATGACCCCACATTGCAAGCCTGTGTTAAATTTTTGATAGTCTATCTTTGGTATCTTTCAAGGAGTTTTGCCAGCTTTCTATGGTGTCTTTAGTTTCCTGATAATCTGTTTGAATGTGCTTCATGAATTCTAGGTTTTTTCTGTATCCTTCATTGAATGTTTCTCTCCTTTTGTGTTCCTCCATTCTTCTGTCTGTGTCTTCTTGAGAGGTGCCCAGCCTTTCTTTTATTAATCTACTTAACTCTTGTTTAATTTGAATTAATATTTCAGTTTTGGTCCCCATTACGAGGTCCTGAAGATATCTCTTTATGTCCGCTAATGCTGTGTTTGATGTTGCATGTTTGCTGCCCTCACTCACTTTTGTATTTACCTCTCCTAGATCAATGTTCTCAGGGTTAGGGGCTGGGGTTTTTTTCTTATTTCTCCCTTTCATCATGTTTTTGGTTCCTTTCATACAAGTGTACAGTGTAATTCCCAGACCCTTTTCTTGTTGGTTAAAGCTCCTCTAGAGGGCGCAGGCTAGGAGCTTTAGCCCTCTTCAATAGGCTATCAGAGATTAAAGTTCACTCACAGGCAGTGTATGCTGGCTCCTCCCCTCTGGGCCAGTCAACCTTTTCAGGCCTTTACTGTGTCAGTGTGTGCTGATCTCAGGGAATTAATTTGTAGTGACTCCCTGGGTCCCAGCCAGGGGCTCGGCCTAGTCCAAGTAGATTCCACCATTCTGCTCGGTGAGGGAGCAACCAACTGAAGCCACTTGTTATGGAGTTAGGGGTCTCCTGCCCAAATCCAGCATGTCATCCAGTCAGTTTCCCCTTTCCTGTGGGAGGGTCTTATTCCCATCACTCACCGTGTGTTGATGCCGGTCCCCGAGAACTGCTGGGCTCTGACTTCAACGTGGCTGTGGTGTGAATTCACGGTGCCTCTGGGTGGGTCATGTGCAGTGCCGGTCCAGGCAAGCCGCACACAGGGCTGTTCAGCTCCGCGCTTTGGTGGCTCAAGCCAGTCGCTTCAGCGTGGATCGCTTCCTCAGGTCGGGGAGGAATTCAGGCGGCTCGAGGAGGGCACCGTGCTCACTGATCTTAGCTTTACTAATAGTAGCCCCAGGACCTCATATTCGAGTGGCTTTTTGTACTTTACTTTCTTCCTGGGTTGTGAGAGTCCATCTCTCTCTGTTTGGGTCTCTCCAGGGTATTTTATTCTGGCATTTGAGCTGTCTGTCTCAGAGAGGGTCCCTCTCCTGCTACCTACTGGTCCGCCATCTTTTCAACAGAATGTGAATAGTATTCCTTGTGCAAATATGCTACACACTGTGTGCTCACTTGCCTAGTGATGGATATTAATCCTTGTTATCTATGAAAAAATGCACAAAGAAATGGATGAGTTAAATAATTAAATGTGTAATACCAATCTTAAAGATCCAGGACTTAACAAAATTGGAAAATGAAACTGCTGTTCATTCCTTAACTCAGGGAAGATTATCAAATTAAAGGACAATTTTCAGGACAAATGCCAAATCCAAGGTGGTAAGTTAAGATTGAGGGAGGCCCACTCAGGAAGGTACCACATCACAGAATCTTTCAAAATGCAGAAGGTAGGAAGCCAAGTGCTACCAGCATCATTTTAAGGACACAGTGTTTGATCCCAGTCCAGAAGAGGCCCACATGCCTCCAGGCGGATTTGAGGACTGCCTCAGACCAGGACCCCCAGTGGCCCCTCCTGACCCAAGGCATCTGTGGCACATGTTTGTGCCTTGTCACCAGGACAGGTTGGACAAGTAGGCCACATGAGTCGTTTCTTTAGAGTGCTTACCTTCATGTTGAGAGGAGTTGTACAGAAGGAGCTAACAGCGATCTGCCTGGTGTGCATAGGGCAGTGATTCAGATGACAAGACCGGGACTGTGGAATTAAGCCTCACGCCCTCTGTGAGATCTTCACCCAAGGGTTCTTGAAGGGAGTGAGAGGGAAGGAATACAAGAAATTTGTAGCCAAGACATGAACTTTGCCAGCTTTCTGCTACAGCCCGCAGGTTTTTCTACATGTTTTTCATTATGTCACAGTTTGTGTAGCCTCTGCCATTGAGTTCAGGCTTTGCCACTGTGTGACCAATCCCATAACACGGAAGAAACACTGACCAACCCGGTTTCTCAGCCTGCTCCTTAGGAGCTGGAAAACTCTGCTTGCCCTCCTCTGGCATGTGGATTCCTGGCAACTCTATGCAGAACCGGGAAAGAAGATGAGCAGGTCACGTGCAGTGTGCAGTGCACAACTGTGGCTGATAAAGCGTGGTATTCATCCACAAGTCACTCCCAGACCTGCAAACGAGGGGCTCCAGGTGACCCCAGCCTGGTGGAGGCCCCGTTTCCATTGTCAGAGCGCTGCCTCAGTCAGCCTTGCTCTTTCAGGACCTGTGAGCCGCGTGTAAGGACTGCTGTGGACTAAGTCATCGGGTCTGGGACGGCGATTACTCAGCAGTACACAACCAGAACCAAGCCTTGTGCTTTTATTTAAAAAGAGGCTACTTACTTTTCAAAGAATTGGCTTACAAGTTCCTTTTTTATGCACCGAGGATGAAGACTTTGTAAATATGTATATACTTAAAATATTTTTCCAAGTCCATAACTTGCCTTTTCTTTTTCTTAACAATTGTATCTAACAGAATTTTTAGATTTTGATATAGTACAATTGGTTATTTTTCTGGTTAATCCCTCAAGTATTATTTTAAGTGAAGCTGTGCTTGCTCTAATTTCATGAGATAGCTTTGTTTTTTTGAAGAAGCTTAATCCATTTGAAGCTTTTCTATTGGTATGTTATGTAGTAAGGCTGAAATTTGTGCTTTATAATGGTTTCAGAACAATTTGTTGAAAGCATTTCCCTTTCTGTGAACAGTCTTGGAATCTTTGTTAAAAGCACATAACTTCTTTTCCACTGATCGCTTTGTTTTTATGTTAGTATGATTAATACAGGTTGATAGAAAGTCCTGAAATAAGGTAGAGAAGTTCATACAACTTGCTTCTTTTTTAAAAAATTGCTTTGATAATATAAGATCTTTTGCATTAGGAATGAATTGATTTATTAATTTTTACAAAATAATCTATTAATCAGTAAAAAATTGAGTTGAATTACAGGGAAGGAAAAGAGTTCTTACGGTAAGGTTTTTCAACCTATGACTGGTTCATCTATATTATTCAAGTCATTCATATTTTTCTCATTAATATTTTATCACTTTAAAATGGGATGTTTTAAATCATATTAGTTGATGATCATTGAGTATTAAAATCTCCATATGAGATTATGGGCTTATCTATATTTTTCTCTTTATCTGCAGTTTTCCAGCATTTACATAGGAGTATAATGTCTTTGTGAAGAATTGATCATTTTATCATTGTGCAGCATTTATTTATTTATTTATTTATTTATCATAAACTTCTCCTGAATTTACATTGTCTAATGTTTGCACAGTCACTGCAGGTTTTGCATGCTTACTATTTGCATATCATATCTTTTATGTCTTTATTTTCATAGCATATCTTTTGTGTTTTTAAATAATAGAACTTTTTTAAAATTTAAAATGAATATCTTGTGGACATTGTTACTTAGATTTTTTTCACTTTTTTTATTTTGTTGGAAATTTTGATAATTTGATAAAATAAATAGTTATAAATACTTTATAAAAGGAAAAACTGAAGTGGGGAAAATTTAAGGATTTGGCTTACTCGTCAAGCAAAAATCAATTAGCTGGAGTATTTCAGCTTCTCCACAGAAGTCTTTCTCACCCACTGGACTGTTTCAATAGTATCATTTAATTTATTTGATTTATCAAAAATTAATTTGGCCTAAGAAAATTCATATAGCATAGGTTATTGAAGAATTATTTTTGTCCTCATACCAGCCTTCTGAATGTGTTTGGCTTTAGCACAAACCTTATTATAATCACAGCAAAACAGCCATTTAAGTAACACACTTAAACTCTTCTCTGAGCTCCAATTTACAAGTACAATACCCTTGTAGATATTCCAATTTAGAGGTACTGTAGGCATCACAAATAAATCATTCTCTTTCATATCACTTTGTCCATAAAAATCTCTTCCCATTTTTTACATCATTTTCTTGAACTAAATCAATATGCTTCTATGATCAGATTATTCTTTACCTTCTATTTCTTGTTTATTCTTTCTAATGAGTCAACAAAATTTTTCTATATCACAAATTCTTTAATTTTCTTTTTCATGATTATCTTACATTAATTCAGAAATTACAAAATACATTCTGTGCTTGTACGCTTGAATACCAGGAAGAATCACCATAATAAATGTATAAAGCAAGGTTTACTTTGTGTGTATAGTTAGACCTTCATATGCATGAATTCTTCAGCTGTAGATTCAATTAACTTTGATTAACTTTTAAGGATCAAAAATACTCAAAAAAATGTTTCCTCTTTACTGAACATGTTTGGATTTTTCCCTTGTCATTATCTGTAAATAATGTAACATGAGAATTATTTGCATGGCATTTATATTGGGCATTGTAAGTAAAGTAGAGATGACTTAAAGCATAGAAAAGTGTCTTGTAGGCTATATTTAAATATTACACAATGGGATAGGACTTGAGCATCTTTGCATTGGGTATTCATGGGGAGGGTGTTGTATCCCGGAAACAGTTGCCCATGGATACTGTAGAAAAATTGTATGCTTATGTGACATGTTGTATAGTACTAGAAGAAGGGTCAGGTCCAGTGAGTCAGATCAACTACTGGATAATTTTATTTCCATTGAAAGGAAAATCTTAGATTTGTTTAACTGAATCTATGTAGGTCCACACTATTCTGAAAAAAATGCATTAATGTAGTAGATATTTCATGACACTGTGTTTTCATTTCACTTAAACACTGTAACTTTTCAACATCTCCAATTGTACTGTGATCTGTTAGGGGGAAGAAATCAATGTTTTTGTTCGTCTCTGTCTTTTTCATCATTTACACTGTGTCTCACATAAAACAGGCTCTCAGCAATGGACACAGCAGCACAAAGCATTTTACTATGGAGCACGAAGACTGTGAAACAAGTCTTTGGTAACTTACTGTTTATTGATGCAGGTGGGCTTATGTATTGCTGCTGGTTAAAGACTATCCCAAAAGATTACTGAAAGAAGCCTTTGGTAAAAGGTGGGTTAGATCTTTATAGTTCAGGGGAAGCTAACAATGATTTGTTTTCTGTTGTAGCATAAAATCTTTAAAATGGTTGAAATGATCTAAACTGGATCTCTGAGCCCGCTGTGGTGTGCTACAAGGTAGGGTCAAGTTTCAGGGAGATGCTGCAGATGGCTCTAACAGAAAAAGCTCTCCGATTCCCTGTGTGGGTGTATAGTTTTTCCTTATTGTCTTGTGATGTTATTTTCTCAGTTTACTAGTCCTAAAACTGTCAGCTAAAATATTTCAGTGGATTTAGTGGTTAGATCATTTTAAGGTTATTTTTCTAGTTGATAACTGAAAGTGAAGTAAATTAGAAAAACAAAAAATCTTGCCCTCAATGTCAGGAGATTTCAGAGCTGAGATGGACAGCTGTTCATGGAAGCAGAAGTCACAGCTGTGAGCAGCATGTACTGTGGCCTTGAGGTCTGACAGTGACTGGTGCTGGTAGGAGGCAGGCATGTCCTGGGTTCCTGGGCAGAGACTCTCTGATAAGCACGGATGCCTTGTGACATGCAGAGTGCTTAACGCGGTGCATGCAGTGGTTAAGTACATGTGTGGATAGAAGGCAGAATCACTAATCCAACCAATATTTGCTGAAAAATGCTGCCCTGAGATAAGGAGAGTAGGAGACTGCTAGGACTCTGTCCTGCTTTTGGTAGTTCTCAATGGTCAGTGGACAGACAAATGTATAAACAGGTTAGCACATCATGTGACTATATGCACAAAGATGTGTGCTTAAGAGACCAGTCTAAAACAGGGAAGACAGACATATTGGGTCACATTAGATTCATAAATTCATCCTAAGAGGGACTAATTGACTTAAATCATGAGCAAAGTGAGGAGGGCCCTGCAAGGTGTCATCAAGACCGGGGGATGGACTGTTGAGCTTGCAGAGATGACAGCTACCATCATACAACCACTGACCATGCCTGCAGAGTGCTTTGTGACCACCAAGCTCAGGGAGTCTATGTCACTGCCATTTGTACGTCAACATCTGGAGCTAAAAGGAGAGAAGGGATTAGTCCTGACCTTCTAGCCAGTAAATGATCAAGCCAGAGCTCTGCCTCACGTGGAAAACTGTTTTTCACTGTTGGAGAAAAGGTCTCAGAACAGCTTCACACTGAAATGAAGATTTCACGAATGTGTCCCTTTTCTGTACAAACACTTTAAGCCCAGGGTTTTATGCATAAAATGCTATCTAAGCATGACAGATAAATCTTCCTCAGCCCAGTGTTGCAACCCAGAAGCCCAGTCCTCTGCCCTCCTGATTTCCCTCGCCTGCCTGTGGGGTGACAGGAGCCTTGCTCATGGTGGGCATGGGCACAGCAAGGTCCAATCTCAGTGTCCTTTTCTTTCCTTGTTAAAAACTGGACCGAGTGGATGAATGACTTTCTTTCTTTTTATCGTAGTGACGGTATTCTGACTCGATGGCCATGAAGATGTCCTTTATGCTAAAAATTAATGGCACTTTGAAGATTAGTTGTCACCATTTACTGGCTGTCTGGACAGAAATAAGAAGAAATGCAGCAGTAGTTACAAGCATACTGATTCTCAGCCCAGGGCAGGTTAAGGGAGACAGACATTTCTACTAGAAGTATAGCAACCTTAATCCTTCTTTTCAGATTGGAATTTCCTCTGCTGAGCTTCACAATTTCTTGCCAGGAAGCCTTCAGATTTTAAATAAAAATCAAAGTGAAATACAAATTATTGGTGTATATAATATAAAGTATGTAACATTTAATGCTTTACATTAACCAGAATCGTTAGTGTTAAAATGAACTTTAAAGTAAGAAACACAGGATTTAGTTTTCTGCTTCTATTCATTAGCATTATGGCTACGAACAAACTATTTAACATTTTTGATGCCTTCTGCTTCTTATCTATAAAATGGAGATACTAAAATTGTAGAATTATATGAATAAGTTGATATAATAAATGATTAACAGAGTTAATGATAGACATAGTTTGTCTTAAATTCTTAGTAAGTATATGTGCTGCATTGGATTCCAAGAAAAAAGTTTTCATAAAGAAAGATCCTGTTTCAAGCATGGGAAAAAATGCTGTAAGGATCAGGCAATTCTGTGGGGTAAATAATGGTCTGGGGTGTCCATACTGATTGAAGTTCAAGAGCTGATTGTCCTTTTCTACTTTTGTTTTTCAGACCATTTCATGTTTATTGTTATAGACTTGTCACATATCCACTTCTGTCTTAGAGCTTTGAATCCAGAAAAGGTCAGAAGTATTATCAGTTAAAATGTATTTATTTTATTGAAAAAGACCTGAAAATAGATACCAAAGACTTTTTCATGATAATGGAATAAGCAACTAGTAGCAACTTCCGTTCCAGTTTGTTTGGAAGAATATATTGTGCATGAATTAGACAGCATACATCTAATAGTAAGTCTGACTTTTATTTTGTAGTAGACTGTCACATTTAAAATCTTCATTTAAAGTTATATTAGTTACTATTTTCACATGATTCATCTATTCAGTAGTCCACTTAGCATTATCTTAAAAAATTAAATTATCTTTAAAAATGTGAGAAAGAAACATGTAGAAATATTCTTTAGTTAAATTTGTATACATAGCTGTATAATTGGAACAAAGTAAGTGTGAGAATATAAAAGGATAACTGTGGTTAATTTTCAATTGTATTGGTATGTTTTTAAAAATAGAAAAATAGCTTATAAATGTTTCAAAAAAGTGAACTTTGCAAAGTTCAGATGATAATTGCCAAGTGGAATGGAGTGTTTGAAGCTCTGTTTCCTCTACTTTGTGATTGCTGCATCCTTGTTTATACAGGTTAGGATGCACCTGTAAGAATCTACAATCACAGGGACTGAATGCTTGAATGGTACAGCCCAGAGTAGGGTGACCCAGATGTAGGCTCACAAAACCTCAGGCTTTTGCAAATATCTCCTTCCAAATCCATGTTCAGTGACATCAACTTATACCTTCAAATTAGTCTGAAAGGTGTCATAATACCAATAAGGTCAGCAAGGGTAAAAAATCAAATTTTCCTTTAGCAGCTTAATTACTGAACACTTATCAGTGCATCACACATCAAACTATCCTCAAAGTGAGCCCAAACTATCTCAGATGGTACAGATGTCACTCTGAAGCACTCTTGAGTCACTCCCAGTTAAATTGTTGACAGCCAAATACGTCACTAGGAGTTCTCTGAATTAACTGCTACATAGAATGCACATACTCAGAGAATTTGCTTCGAACTTAGACTAAATGTCACTGAAAATGGTCTCAGTGATAATAAAAACCAACTGACTTCAAAATGGTTTTTTATTGGATTAATCTGCATGTTTGAAATCTACTTTGCAGAGGTATAATTTACTTGTGTATACATCATTCACACCTTGAGGAATGTCAAAACTGTACCCACTTTAAATCCACTGCCATCACCAATACACTCTACTCTAACACAGAACAGATCTTTTGCCCCTCAGCTAACAATAGCTCCTACTCCCTCAGCCCCAGGCAACAACCAGTGTTTTTTGTCATTGTAATTTGCATTTTTTAGAATTTTAAATAAATGCAATCATATATATTCTTTTGTACCAATTATTTTACTGATCACAATGATTTCATAATTCATCCACTGTGTTACATACCTGCATAGTTTGTTCTGTTTGTTGGCAAATGTTTTCCATTTGGTTATCTATTCTATATTTATTCTATAAATAGGGAAACATCTAGAATGTTCTCTTTGGGGACTCATAAATAACAGTGGCGATACTTGTGTGTCCTTGGGAGGACATACACTTTTATTTCTTGTGGGTACATAACACAGTGTGGAATATCTGGGCTGTACCGGTTTATGTCTGAAGCTTTAAAACTTGTGCAGCTTTCTAAAGGTGTTGCATCCTTTATCACTCCAGATGTGCAAGAGAACTTCAGTTTCCTCTCTCCTCACCAGTACTTGGCTAGAGGGGGGCAGTTCTTTCCTCCCAGGAACCCCCACAAGACCTCCTAGAATTGTAGTAGCTGAGTGACCACACTGCTTCTTCACGTACTCCCTGTGGGTGGTGGTTGCCACGTCCTCAGCCCTGGCTGAGTCAGCTCTGCCCCAGACCACGTGCTGAAGGCTCAGGAAAGAGGGGTTCCCAGGGAAAGGGGAGCCCTGGGAGAAGGCTCCATGGAGTCCCCATAGCCAAAGCTCCATGGACCTCTACTATATGACTCCTTTATGGTCAGATAAGGCTGCTGGAAATCACAGCTTTTTAAACTCAGAAATTTTAAATTAGGGGTAAAGTCTGGTTTTAGTGCAAAGCAACATATGCTTGGAACATTTAATGAGAGAGTGACGGGCAGATGTTGAGAGAGACCTATGATGCCCATTGCTTTCCATTTCCTTCGTTCTGTGTTAGGAATTCATGGAAATCTCTGTGTACAGCAGCACTGTGTGCTCACAAAGAGCAGATGGCTTTGTGCTTTGTCCATGGTGTGGTGAGCTGGGGGAGGAGCTGCAGATGGCCGCACAGAGGGAGGCTGAGGGATGTATGTGAAGGCAACACTAATTTAGGGACCATTGGATTTATGGAGACGGAAGACTTCAGAAAGGTTTCTTACCCTGACAATGTAGAGTCCAGATGCACAAGCATGCCCCTGATTTTGGCTTTCCTGGGCCATACTGAGAGAAGAATTGTTTGGGACCACAAAGAAAATATATGAGATCATTAACAAAGCCTCCTTTTTATATTTGCTGTGACTTTTTTTAAAGAAGCCAGCAGGTGTTCTGTGGGTGGCAGGTTAAATAAGCTTGGTGAAACCTTTGGACATCCCTTTTCTGTAGTCAAACTTGGGCTCAAGCAGAGAAGAAAAGAAATTTATTACTCAATATCTCTATGGGTACAGAACCTGGCATTTAGTTACCTCATTTCCATATTTATAAGCTGTATGTGTTTTCTGAAGGCTACTTAAATTAACTGAAAGGTAAGTGTGCCGACTCAGCCTTCCGTGCTTTGCAGCTTCTTACCACCTCACTGCTTCCTGTCTTTCTGGTCTGTTCCTGGATGCCATGTGTCCACACACTCCAGCAGGAGCAGGTATCATGTATGTGCAGCAGACAGATTTCCAACTATCTTCTCTCTCTGCCTCCTCACTAAAATGAAAGCTAAATGAAAGGTTTCTGTAGATTTTCTTTTCAATGATGTATTTCTTTCATCTAGAGAAATCCCTGGCAGGAAGCTGGCATCAGTACACTGGCAAGCATCTTCTGGTCTCTTTTGGGAAGGTGAACATGTCTGTGGAGACGTGGCTGACCGGCCCAGGGATGTGGTCTGAGCCTAGAACTGTGCCAGGAAAAGGTCGATGTGTAAGAACTGTACACTGAGTAGATTAAATGTATCCATTCTTTGATCTCTTTTATTTATTATTTCTTCATGAAATAGACAAAGTTAACTGTTGAACAGTGAGAGAAAGCCAATGTGAAAGCAGCTTGAATGAAAAGCTGATGTTCACAGTACTGGCTCTGGAGAATTAGTCTGCCAGAGATGCCTTCATAGTAGTCTTTCCCAGCTGAGAGCCTGTCTCTGCAGCGGCCCCAGTCAAGGTGATCAGATGGTTTCCTCCGCAGTTTCTCAGCTCCCAAGTGAAGGAGAGGATGGATGTGTTGACTTAACAGCACCTTGTCCTCCCACATCCAAACTCTATTCCAAGTAAACGAGTTCCTGATGTGTCACGGACTGCAGACTGGATGGGAAGAACAGCGATCCCTAAGGGTCCTGGTGACTCATGGGGCCAAAGACAAAGATTAGCCAGAGGAGTGAATGGCTGAAGAAGGTACAGGCAAATTTCAAGAGAAGGGGCGCTGGAATTCATTATTAAACTTGTATGTTAGTTCCTAGGTGGAGGACATAAATGTTCAGCCTCTAAAAGGGATAGAGCCAGCAACAGGGCAAGCAAGGGGGGCGGCAACTTCGGTGGTGCAGAGACGCGTCCATGGTACGGCCGGACAGGGGAAGCGAAGGTGGGGGTGAGGACCTGATGCTCAGGGACACTTTTTGAACATAAAGTCAACAGCAGAGCTGGCCACTGGAATTGGATGTGACTGTGAAGCTCCTTGGTGTTTTCTCTGACCCAATAGTTTAATGTCAATGCTAGGTGGGGAAGGAGCCAGTGCAGGAAGGAGAAAAGAGTTCTGCTTGAGTTTTACAAGTTTAGTAAATATATACATTTCTATAACTTTTCCCTACATTACTTTGTTTGCATACTCCTGTGACAGTTTCTATAGAAAAAAAAAGGCGACTTAGTGGCACATTTTCTGGGATTAGATTGATCATTCGAGAATAATCAATAGTTTAGAACAACTACTTTCAGGTTTACAACTTACTGAGCTATTGGTGAAAGAGTCTGGGATTGTTTGGAAACTTGTTTGGAAAAAAACAGGTGAAACATTTAGGTTTTGTGGCCTGTTATGGACCACGGTGGCCCCTCTGCTGGCTCTTGTCTTGGGAGGCGCAGACTCAGGTGCCTTTGCCCCACTGGAACTCACCTCTAAAGCTGGAATCCCTCCAGGTCTTCGGGGACAGGAGGGACAGGTGCTGGCATCATGAGACAGCACAGGAGGATTCCCTTCTGGAGGTGGTGCTCAGTGCGGGATGCACAGCTGCCCCGCTCTGCAGTTCTCCCACACGGAGCTGAGAGACAGGAGTGAGGGGGAGCAGGGGAGAACGCGTTCAAATGGTAGCTTCATAAAAACACCAAAACTGTTTCCATCCTCCTTTTCTTCCAGTGAGTCAATAATCACAACCTAGTAGAGAGTTATTTTTTTAACTTTCTGTTGTTTTAAAATATGTCCTCCTTCAAGACCAAGTATCAGAAGGAAAAATTAAATCTTTATAATCAGCTTGTCAATAATTAAAAGTTGTGCTGTGATCATTTTCCTGCTACTTAAACCACGGTAAAACAGTAAAGGGACCAGGTCATACGCAGCTTTCTTTCTCCATTAATTTTCCTTCGCTTGAAGTAACTAAATGTGCAGAACTTTCCTACTTGTGCGCAGTTGTGAAATGAGAATAAGTTGGTGCACAGTTTTGTATCGCTGGCCTGAAAGGAATAAGATGGCTGGAATAATCATTCCAGAACAGTGACGTGGTGTTTTGTGCTGGTTTGGAAAATATCAGGAATTTAAAGAAAGAGAAAGGGCATCAGATGGAAAAAAAACCCCAGGAAATTGATATAAAAGTAGTTGCTGAGATTTTTGGAAACCACATTAAGGTGCTGGTCTTTCCATGTCGGTAAGCTGAGAGGATGCCACAGCCTTGATTTAATTCAACCCATGGAATAGATTTCCCAAAGTCAAGGTGTGTAGCATGGCCAACCCCAGCAGCCCAGGTGCAGTGTCATTCTTTAACTGATAGTCTATGGTCTCCTCCTGCCCAGACTTAACCTTCTCACCTGCCCAAATCAGGAGGGTACCACAGGACACCTCACACACACACACACACACACACACACACACACACACACACACAGAGTTCTTGTGGGCCCCAGCTGTCCTGGCTGCTTGCTCCTGATGGGGCAGAAATCCCAGCTCATCCCAGTGGCGTGAGGAGTGCTCCCTGGAGCTGGCTGATGGCCCCCCTCAAGTACACAGATGAAGCTCCTGAAGTCCCAGGAGCAGGAAGTCACTGTCCCCACAGTGGCTTGGCTCAGAATGTCTCCCTTGGAAGCCAGCATCACCTGCACTCCAGAGCAGCTTGCATCATACTTAGCTAATGAGGTTTCTAAGTGATGTGCATCCTACATAGAAAGGCAAATCTAGTTATGTATCTAGTATTTAGCAAAATATCCTAAATTACATACTTAGTTATGCTATTGAATGAATAGTTACCCCTCCCCACTTAAATGTGGAACCTCATTCCCATGTGATGATACGCAGAAACAGGGCCGTGGGAGGTGATTTGGTCATGAGGGCAGAGTCTCATGAAGAGGATTTGTGTCCTTACCAGTGAGACCCCGAAGAATTCCTTGGGCACTCTGCCACTTGAGAAAACACATGAAGTTGGGGGGGTCTGTGAACCAGGAAATGGCCCCTCATTGGACCCTGAGTGCCTGTGGGCCCCTTGATCTGGAGCATCCAGCCTTCAAAACCAAGAGAAATAATCCTTTATTGCATATAAGTCTTGAGTCCGTGGTTCTTTGCAACCAGATCAGTGCAAGACAGAACCCCGGGTTTAGGAACCCCGACAGGAAAGCCACTATTTGGAACTGAAGGAATGGAGAAAGGTGCTGGACTTACAGACTACCACAGAGCTTGTTTGGGGGAGAACATGCTATTCTTAAAGTGAGGGAAGAATGACTCTTTGGGCAGTTCAGGGATTACTGCAGCTGCCTTGTTTGCAAAGGGGAAGCCATGTTTTGCTTTCAACAACGGGTTTCACCCAGGGCCAAGGGGCAAGGCTGCCACATAGAGCTCCGAGGTGTGGCCCCTGCCAGGGAAGACACAGCAAGAAGAGGCTGTCTCTCACTGAAACCTGGCCACACCAGCAGTGACCTCAGACTCCCAGCCCCTAGAACTGCAAGAAATGAATGTCTGCTCTTTGTAAGTCACCCCATTTACGATTGCGCCCGTTCTGAATGACGTGTCAGTTTGAATGGATTAGAAAAGGAAAAGCACAATTCGGTGTCTGTGGATGACTGGCAGTTAGCCCAACCAACTGAAGTGAGGAGCCACCCCGGATGCGGGGGCACTGACCAATGGGCTTATAGCCTGGTGGACTAAGCTTAGCGAGAAAGAAGGGAGGGTGACCACAGCGGAAAAGCTGTAGTCATTGCGGGTGCCTTTGGACGCAGTCTGCAGCTTCTTCAGCCTTTCAACACAGACTCACACCAGCTGCTGTCCAGGGAGCCTCAGGCTTCGGCCAAGGCCAGGTGCTGCCCCTTCTTGATCCGTGGTTTCTGGTTTCTCGGGTTGGGCCCCTCCTGGATCCTGCGGCTGTCCAGCATGTGGACGGCCAGCGTGGACTCTGGCTTCTGATCAGCGAGCTGCCTGCAGCTCACAGCGTCTCCCCACCAGTATTTCCTGCTGGTTTTGCCCCTCTGGCAAGCCCTAACTGATGAACTGCTGTTCCACAGAGTTGACTGGACACACTAAGACAAAATGTGACCGCCTCTGGGATGGGAGCGCCTGATCTAACACGTAAAGGCACTGGTGGAGAACTGGGTCTTTTGCCTGCAATGTCCCCCACCTGCAGTCTGGCTTCCCATCCTGGATAGAAGCTCTGACTCCCAACAACACCCCTGCCTATGAGCACTGTCACGTGTGCTGCTGGGGCTGACGGCCCGGGGGGCTCTGCGTTACCATCCTGAGCGGTGCTGGGGGGCTTGGCCACCCTGCTGGCTGACCCTTGCACAGGATGCAGCGCTTCAGGAGGCTGGAGGGTGGGTGCCTTCCTTTAGCGCGTGTGCAGGGACCTTGTGCCCTGGCAAAATGAGCTTGTTTTCCTGTCGGTGGGAAGATGCCCCAGGGAGGGCTCCCACCGTTCCCCCTCCACCCCCCTCACCTACTGCTCCTCCTCAGTGTTATTTCTCAGGTGGCCCCAAGAGATGCACGTTGGAACATCAACAAATGTGCTTCTGTGTTAGGTTTTCCCTTTTTCTAACGGATGGCAATACTTTATGCAGTGAGCTTTATTCATCCTGCTTCCTACTCTTCTAGGATTTTCCAGCGAAGCAACCTAAGGACAGCGCCTGTGGAAGAAACTCGCTCTTTGCCACTTTCTCGTCTTTCACGGTGATGTCTTGCCTCAGGCTGGCCGGCCGCATTGCCTTTCTTTTGTCGGCATTCGCCTAGCGCTATTTTCCTTTTTTGTTTTAGTGTAAAAATTTGCTCTGTGATTCAGTGTCTTTATGCCACTGCCTGTAGCATAGCTGCATTTATCCATGGGACTGATTTTCTTTTGTCTTACATAATTTTAGATGCTCTCTTTACATATAGTTAAAAACACTGTGTTTACCTCTGGGTTGTAAAGCATATTCTTATCTTTATTCTTTGACTTTTAAAGAAGAGATCAGAATATTTCTTCTTCTAAAGTTGGCCCATTTCTAATTACAGAAGATTATAGTATTTACATTTGAATCTGAACTTTTAATCATAACATTTGTTTCAGCCTTTCTTGTATGGCTAATAGATTCAATAATTGCTACTTTCTTCTTCCTTTTTTTTGCTTTGACTTTTTTAGTCATTTCTTGATTGGTTAAATTTTGTTGTCAAATTCCTTCAGAACAGATGAGAGCAACTCTCCTGTATTCTTGTGTTTACATTACTTTAAGTATATAGATTGAATATTCTTTTGTTTCAGGGAAGTCTTAATAAATAAATAGCATATTTAAATATGTGTATGTTCTCTTTAATTTCAGTTTAGTCTTCTGTAAACTTATAGTGTGCTCTTTTTATTGTTCTGGGTTTGCCTTTGGTTTCTGTGAGGCTGTAATGGAGTATTTTCAGTTTTTTAAATTTTTTCCTTCTGTAAGAGGAAGAGAAAGTGAAAGCAGCTTGGCGGTGGGGTGCAAACAGACCTTCCTCAATATCCGTGCTCAACTTTGATCAGGCATCATATGGACTTTAGAACTGGCTCTCCCAGCTGTTGTGTGAAGATACAGGAGCCCCTGAGAGGTGTGTGGTCTCCAGGTGTCAAAGGCAGCG
The DNA here is from genome assembly GCA_004027295.1 of Dolichotis patagonum. Lineage (NCBI taxonomy): Eukaryota > Metazoa > Chordata > Mammalia > Rodentia > Caviidae > Dolichotis > Dolichotis patagonum. The sequence goes on from PVJX010015075.1 coordinate 25,546, forward strand.
TAGGTTTGGCTTCCATGGGAGTGGGAAGCAGAGACTGTGCCTGAGGGCCAAGGGTTTGCATTAGTGAGAGGACTGAAGCTCCCCACAATGTGGCTTCCACCCCAAACTCAGTACTACTTACTCTATGGGTTCAGGACTATGAATTTTTTAAATGTTTCCTTGTATCTATTATCTGTCTTCTTGAAAAACTTTGTAAAAATTTGAGAATAGTTAAAGTTGTTTCAAAAAGCACTTCTAAAAGAGTGGAGATCAGATGTGTGCCTGTACAGATAACACAGCACTAGTTTCTTGTGGCCATGGCCGACACTGGCAATGAATAGGCCAACCTCTCCTCGTGGCCTGGGAGTAAAGACTCAGGCCTCCGTGCAGCTGTCTGCTCTCATCAGGAACAGGCATTAAACCTGTTCCTGATGAGAGCAGAGAAATAAACACTGGCAACCTGGTCCCTGCCATCATCTGCTCAGACCAGGCCTGTTTTAGGGCACCAACTCAGCCCACACAGAGCGCTTCTTCAGGCCCTCTGCGTGGCATCTGATTTCCAGTTCTAGCAGGAGGACCACCAGTGACGGTCTGTAATGCCCAGGCACAGCATAGGGAAGAGGCCCCAGCCCAGGTCCTATGTGATAAAAGACAGGAAGAATTTAGGGGAAGTGAGTAGGGCTGTGCAGGACGCCAGCAGAAACCTCCCACTCCATTCTTCAGCTGCTCAGCAAGCTACGTATCTGCTGCATCACAGATACCGCACATATTTTCAACTTTTGGTGTTTTCTCTTCCCACTCTCTGTCTGAGATAGGAGATAACAGAATATTTCTCCCTGCACATATTGCAATCAATTTTGCCAGTAAGTACAGGTCTTAAAACTATCTTGATCTTCTCGTATAAAAGGCATTTTCAATTGCTTGCTGATGGCTCTGCAGTACACATCATTTTTCATACTCATACCCTGTCGTTTGTCATGTGTCTGGACATTTCATTACCAGCAATATTTTACTATATATCTCCTTTGCTCCTTCAAGCACCCATTTTTAACTTTGAGACAAGAGTCATGAACCAGTCAATAAAAGAACATTCTGTTATGTAGTAGTGAAGAATAGGTACTCTGATATCAGGAACTCAGTGCAATATATATAATTCTCTTTAAGCCTTGAAAACTAGATGATACACCAGTATCTACTGTGAAGAGTGACAGTGAGAAATGTGCCCTTGTGTTTAATACTATTTATTGGGCATCTACCATGTAAGTGCAGTGATGCAAAAGAATGCAAGAGAGGGTTCAGAGAATGGGAGATGAGGCTGTCAAGAAAGCTGCCCTCAGGAGGTCTTGTTAGAACAGAGATTTGATGAGCTGAGGATATAGCCCTACACGTCCTAGAGGAGAAACTGATTGGCAGGAGAAAGAATCATCATAAGGATGCTTCATGGGGCATAACACTGCCACAGAGAAGAGCTGTGTCATTTACCTGTTTCTTCCTGCTCTTGCACCATGTGAGCATTCATGGAGATTATCAGTTTGACAGGATTAAGAGACACCTAATAGTAGTAAAGCACACTTCTGGGTGTGTCTGTGGGAAAGAGGAGGGGGAAGGTCCTCCTGGACGGTAGCACCAACTCACAGGCTTGCAGTCCAGGCAGAATGGAGACAGATAAGGAAGAAGTGGGACTAGCTACGATTGAAAAGCTCCGCTCTGATTGAGTGCATGCCTCTTCTGCTGCTGCTATCGTGTGTGGACATGAGACTCTAGCTTCTTCATCCTTTCAATGTGAGCTCACACCAGTGACTGGCCGGGGAGCTACAGGCCTTCGGTCTCTGATCCATGCTGCACCCTTATCCTTCTTGTTTTTCAGCTTCCAGCTTCTCAGCTGGAGCATCTGCTGGGTCCTCCGGCTCTCCAGAGTGCAGCCATTGTGGGCCATCCTCCCTCTGATCCTGTGAGCCTCTAATAAACCCCCAGAGCTCCAGGCCAAGAAGAAACCCCAGTCCACACACAGAGCGGCCCAGAGTGTTTTCTCACCTGGAGTAAGTATTTACTATTTGGGCTTCTTCATCCAGTCATGTGGTGTAACACAGTACCTTACACAGAACAGAAATCTCCTGTTTTCGGTTCTGGAGGCTGGAGGTCCAAGGTAATAGCACTGATACTCACTCCAGTGAGGTGAGCACTGCTCAGGGCCACTCAGATGCTGTCTTATTCTTGAGTCCTTTCTAGGGAATCCTTACCCTAAAGGGCCTCACTGGTGCCCCCAGCTTTTATACAAGGCATATACCCCATCCCCAAGTGAAGCCTCCACATTACAGTGACCACATGAGGGCACAGCAGCCTCTCAGTGCCATGGCAGTGGGGGCTGTCATGGTATGAATGTGTCCTCCAAAATTCATAGTTAGAAACTTGGTCACGAGTCCGTGCTGTGGCTCTTGGCAAGGTGTTTAGGGTGGACAAACGCTGCCGTGAAAGGGCTTTGTACAGATGGTTTTGCTCTCCTCATACTCCTCTGCCATGTGAGAAAGCAGCATCCTCCTCAAATGCCAGCACCTTGATGGAGCTGAACTGTGGAAGGTACATTCCTGTTCCTCATGAATCATGCAACTTTAGGTGTTTTTTTACATGGGCACAAGATGAAATAAGACAAAGCTTAAATTTCAACATGAATTTTGGAAGGGACATAAATACTTAAACCATGACAATAGTAAAATGTAATAATTACCAAAAATTTAAAAGGTGATAGATATAAAGAAGGAAAAGCAGAGGAAGAAGAAAAGGTTGGAGGGAAGAGAAGAAGAGGGAGAAATCATTCTCTAAGCTGCCACTCAACTAAGTTTTATTGTTTTATGTATGTTCTGACTAATTTCTATGAACCATATGAACATGCACATAGATGTCTTAAATAATTCACAGTATTCACTCATCATTTGATTTTTTTATAGCTTTTTACAGCCACAAATGCATTTGGTCATTCATTTTTATAGGCTATTTAATTCCCTGTCAGAAAGTAGGGCCCTAATTTTGTCTAGTTATTATAACCTTATGTCTCTTCCACATTTCACAAGCTAGATATATCATGCAGAAAAAATGTAGCATTTCTCACAAGGAGGCTGTGACATTCAAAATGGAAGGACTTACCTGGTATTGACCTCCATTATGATTTGTGTCTGGATGTCTCCCCAAAGCCTCATGCAGTCATGGGGTGTGGGATTTTTGGAAATGGCTATACCTACAGTTTGTAACTGACTCATGCTCTAGTGCTAGGATTAGCATTGTAAGTGTTACACTTCTAGAGTTTGTGAATGACTCGTGGTCTAATGCTGGGATTATGGGTGTGAGTGCTACACCCAAGCATGTGTAGGCTACATACAATTTAAGGGACAGAATGAGTCTTCTCTCCATATTCCTGCACTTTTTCTCTTGTTGCTTGTATTATTTTCCATCACCATGGAGTCAAGGCTGGTCCCTTTTTCACTCTCTCTTGTTTCTTTTGCTGTTTCTTGCCACCATGGACTATTGTCATCTGTGAGGCCATCCTGCCTTAGAGCTAGCCGATGATGGACTGAAACTTCTACAAACTGTGAGCTAAATAAACCTTTACTCCCTTAACTTTGGAGTTAGAGTACTTTGTCAAAGCAACAAGAAAAGTAAGACAGCTTCTGTCTGTGTTGACCTGTGGTTGAAACAGGATTAGAGAGAGAGAGGAGAGAGAAGAAGGAGGAGAGAGAGAAAGAAATAGAGAGAGAGAGAAAGAAAGAGAGACTTATTTTAATAGCTCAGCCACTCCCACTATAATGAGCATAGTCCTATGATACTAGTTTTTTCCCATTTATGAGGGTGGAGCCCATGAGGGTCTGCCCTCCCAGTATTGTCATGTACATCTCAGCATGGTGTTGGAGGAAACATTCTAACCACTGTGCCTGGCATAATGTCCTGTCTTGGTTACTTTTCTCTTTTGCTGAGACAAAATATTTGACACAACATTAATGAAGGAAAGATTTATTTAGCTCACAGTTTGTGGAAGTTTCAGTACAGAATCAGCTGACTCCTAGGTATAGTGGCACATGGCAGGAGACAACAACACATGGTGATGGAAAACAGTACAAGCAACAAGAGCAAAAGTGCAGGAGTATGGAGAGAAGACACTTTCTGTCCCTTAAATTGTATGTAGCCTATACCCACTTGGGTGTGGTACTCACACCCATAATCCCAGCATTAGACCATGAGTCATTCACAAACCATGACTGCATCAGGCTTTGAGGGGACATTTAAACACAAACCATAACACCTCCTACAATGCAGAGCATGTTTCTCTTCACTTGCCAGTTGTTGTACTTCTTTTGTCCATAGAAATAGAAACTTATACCAAGAACTTTACAAATCCAGTGATACCTCCAGTGTTTGTAGATTAGTGACCAGAAAAGCATCTAAACAGGTAGAAATCTCAGTAAGCTAGAGGTAGGAAGGTAGCTAGATAGGTGGACAGAGTGGCAAGTCTTTTCACTGCATCATGATTCAAAGGTCTTAGCTCCCTGCTGCTCTCATCTACCCACATCCCATAAAGTACAGCTGTCCCTGAGCAGGATTGAGCACACCATGCCGGGCAGTGGCCTCCAGGTGTGGCTTGCATCCTACCACACCTGCTGATTCAGAAACCATGAGGGCATGGTCCAGCCTTGTGTCTGACAAACCTCAATGAAACTGCAGTGATCTCATCCTTTGTGACAGTCACACCTGTCCCTGCGAGGAAGTATACATAGCTTGCCCTCTTAGCCCACTGAAGTTCCCTTTGCGCCTTTGTAAAAAAGTGAAAGATGGAAGATGTAAGCCAATATTATGTGCTTAAACATTAAGTGGTGAAAATGCCGACTGCATGATCTACACACTCACTTGAAGATCTTTTAAATATCTACTACTACATGCCAAGCATTGGGAGAAAAGTGTAAAGGTGGCTACTTTCAACCAGCAGGAGAAAATAGGCAGGGGTGTGTGTGTGTGTGTGTGTGTGTGTTCAGGAGAAGATGGCAGGTGTGTGTGTGTGTGTGTGTGTGTGTGTTCCATGGCCACGTTTCTCATGACAGTATAAGCTGGCCCAAGGGAAAGGAACGTCATTACACCCCAGAAGCACAGAGGCAGGAAGGCTTCCCTGAAAAGAATCCATTCTCCAACCCTGGCACACCTAGAAGTGAGAGAGGCTGGACTCTGGGGCCTGGGGTGGTGAGAAGGTTTCGTGATCCACCTATGGATGTGGCGACAGACTTTGCTGCCTCCCTGGGTACAATAAGAGGAAGGAGGAGCCCAAGAGGAAGCAAGTAAAAGTGCCAACTCTTAGGAAAGAGGAAAAGTAAGAGAAGAGGTGGCAGAGATCTGGAATGGCCCTTGTGTTTCTTGCATCTGAGCAACATCAGTTTTCTTCCTTATCTTTAGCACTGTATCTTGGTGAGATCTGGTAGAAACTATGAAGACAGCAGTTGTGGGGGTTCAGAAAGACTGTATGCCATGGTGGGACCCAGGTGAAAGACAAAGGAGTCACAGGATTTGTGCTAGTTTTCCTCTTGATGGCTTTCTTTCTCTCACCCTCTCATTCTTCAGCTGACTGCCCAGGGAGTGGCAGAACCACCACAGGGGACGGAAAGGAAGCCGAACTGAAGGGCAGAGACATGGGAGAGAACAGTGACTTTGGTTGCTCAGGCCAGGCAGCCTGCAGCAAGCTGGTTCAGGCCCCTTCGTAGCCTCGGAGACTGCAGAGGTTTCTGAGTGTTGTTTATGTCTGGTCCTTGGCATGTTGTTATTTTTAATGACTTTGTTCCAGACTAAGCCCTTGGCACCACTGTACAGTACAGCCCGTGAGAAAATTGACCACTTTGTTCTGTTCATAAAGGACTACAGATTTACAGACGCTGAAGATAAAACCCACAGAGTCCATAAAGGAGATGCGTCAGTCCTCTCACTTGTCTTATTCCGCCTTTAAAATGTTCTCACAGCTGCAGTCATAATCCTGGTTAACAGCAAGGCCCAGGGATGGAGGCCGGAGAGCATTCGCCCTGGCGCCCAGGGCAGTGCCAGCATGCATGTGCCCCCTCCCACACGTTCTCCTGGAAGGACGCGGAGATGAGTCAGCTTTATGTAAATATTATAGATGTGAATTATGACTGAGGAGCTTGGGATTTGGAATTTTCCACTTTTAGAAGACATTCACCACTTTCCTTTGCTTTCCCCAAACATGAAACAAGTCTCAGAGAATAAAAAAAGTTAGTTTAGACACATAATGCCCTGTTGCGATGTAATTAAACTGCACACACATAGTCTCACTGGAGGGGACTGGGGTGTAGCTTCTAATTTGCTACCGAACAAACATCATCTTCAGTTATTTTCCAGAGATGAGGGTGGCAACTTCAGTAATTAGAGAGGGGAATAAACAAAGTTAGCATGAAATTATAGTCTGACACAGCTTAAATTCTGCATTTTAGGGTCTGGGTGAGCTCATGTATCAGGAGGCTCAAAGTAAACAAGTGTCCAAGATGGAAACAACGATGTAGTCAAAATCATCCACATAAATGAGTCAAATGCCCCAAAGTGGCTTCAGCCAGCAGCCAGGCAAACTCTGAGGGTGACACTGATGATCGCCCCTTCAAGACACTGAGATGAGTAAACAAATGCATGGACTTTTTCATTCCTTCTGTGAAGTGTGAAGTAACTGTGTGGGTGAAATAAGAACCTCTTCTGGGTGTCCAAGCTCTGAGTTGTAAGGCCTTAGAATAGTTCAGGCTTCTAAACACCAGAAGCTTAGGAGGCTCAAACTTCCAGGGGTGCTGCGGGGGAGATGGAGAGGGATGGAGGGTGGTTTCTCTGGACGAGCTGCAAACCAGCAAGACCAGGCTAAGGACATCAGTCACCTCCATTCTTACTGAGTGGGAAGTCTACTTTTCCCACTGCTCAGACCAAAAACACTGAGTCATCCTTGACTGCTTTTTCTCATTTCCAACCATGCTGCCACTACCAGCAACACTGCCACCCCCTGGCCAAGGGGCAGTCACTATACTGCCACTTGGCCATTGCAGAGAGCTTTGACTGGCCTCTCCGACCCCAACCTTTCCCCTGTGGGGTCTCCCTGGGACTCTCCTGCTGAAGCAACACTGTTGAAAGTTAACTAGGCCTTATCAATCATGACCCATCTCTCTGAGTGAAATCCAAAGCCTTCGTGGCCTATGAGGCCTGGTTGGTCAGGGCTTCTCCACCTCTGTGAGGTCTCCTGTGACCGTTCACCATCAGACGTCCAATGCCACAAGTGTCCTGGCCAGAATGCAGGTCTGTTAGGCCCGGCCCTCCCTCAGCATCTGCAGTTCCCTCAGTTACTCGTAAGGTTTTCTCTCTTGCCAGAGTCTTCAGTCAAAAATTTCACTTTATAAACAAAGAATTTCATGACCATCTTTTAAAAAAACTAGTTTCTTTAAATGAAGACACAGATTCCTGATCCTTTGCACTTTGTACCCTTCACTATAGCAGTAACTGTCTCTTACCAATCATATGTTTGATTTCTTGTATATATTTCTTACTTCTTCTTCTTTTTATGGCTGTTTTCCGAGTGACTAGAAGAGTGGCTCAAAGTAGGGCCCCTGGTGAGATGCCTGCGACTGTGCCAGTCCTTACACCAGCCTCAGCGACATTTTAGGTCCCTGTGCACTGTTGCCTGCTGGAGCCGAAAGCTTTCTCTCACTTCTTTTTTTTTTAATTTTATTTTAAAGAGAATAAAACAAAAGAGGGCAGTACAGAGCAGATCAGAACAGGACAACATAGGCAACACAGTACTTTACATTAAGACAACCAGACATCAACGTAGCTATCACAATATCTCTTACTCTGCTATAGTTGAGCATAGTTTCAAATACAATAATATCAAACATAACAAAATAGTATAAAGCCATGCAAAGAGTGAAAGAATTACAGGGCTTTCTGAACTGAATAACAGAAAATGATCAATGGGTACTATAATATCTCATTTTTGATAGAAAAATTTTGTTTAAACTATCACACATATTCAAATCCCAATAAGACACAATGTGATAGTTAGAACCAATTGTAGTAGAAGAATAGAAGCATTGTAGGACTTCTAAGAAGGATGATATTAAATCAGCAATAGCTGTCATAATGTTTTGTTTTCTTCAAAACAGCTGTTCATATAATCACACATGATATAGTCAAACATAACAGAATAAAACCAGTCCAACTGATGATTGAAAACATTGAAAGGCTTCAAAGCTATGAGATGGGGACTCATGCTTACCATAAAATCTTATATACTCTTATCAACTCTCATACTAGGGAGACTATACGGTATTTACCCTTGTGAGTTTGGTCTATTTTGCTTAAGAGAATGGTCTGAAGTCATGTCCATTTATTTATAAATATCTCACTGTGATCATTCTTTATAGCTGAGTAGTACTCCATTGTATAAAAATGCCACAACTTTTTTTATCCATTCCTCAGTTGATGGGCACTTAGGTTGTTTCCAGGATCTGGCTATTACAAATTGTGCTGCTAGACCTTATAAAGAATTACAAAAAAATCAGACCCTCGAAATTCAAAGACCCAATCCAAAAAGGGGCATCTGAAATGAATACACAGTTCTCAGATGAAGAAATACGAATGGCAAATAAATACATGAAGAAATGTTCATCATCATTAGTCATGAGAGAAATGCAAATTAAAAACACACTGAGATTCCATCTCACTCCAGAAAAAATGTCCAGGATAGAAAACACTACCAACAACAAGTGTTGGAGAGGCTGTGGGGAAAAAGGAACTCTTCTACACTGTTGGTGGGAGTGTAGACTGGTGCAACCACTGTGGAGGTCAGTCTGGAGATTCCTCAAAAAGCTGGCTTTGGAAGTCCCATTTGACCCAGCTATTCCACTTCTAGGCATATTCCCAGAAGAACTGAAAACATCAAACCACAGTGATATATGTGCTTTCTCTCACTTCTAACGTGAGGTTTCTCCCAGCCAAGAGCCCTGGGGACAAAGTCCACCTGTGGCAGTGGAAGTAAGTGGTGGACAACAGCTGTGTGTGGTTATGAACCTCTGTAAATACTCACAGACTAATCAAAGCATTCCTGCATACAGTGTCGCTTGTCAGAGGAATGCTGCTGGCACTCATCCAGAAACAGAAACAGGAACTCCAGAGGACACAGATTTAGGACAACGAGGACAGAGAACTAAAGATGACAGAGAACACAAAGGAAAGTGGCCCACCAGAGAGTTTGATGTCACCCCTGTGTGGCCTCAAGATTCTACAGACCAGCACCATGGCCCAAGAGAAGTCATTTGATAAATATGGACTTAGCAGAAATTAGCCATCAACATAGTCTTCAGTTCGCTGAGATTCAGCCACATTGTCATATGTCCTAATCACAGTGATAGTTCATGCAAGGGGGAAAAACATTTGACACTGAAAAATAGTAATGCTGACAATCTGAACTTCATTCATACTCCAAATTTTGGCTTAAAATAATAGGTTCAGAGGTCCCCAGAATAATACTATAAAACTCAATGTGATGTTACTTAGGCTGTGGATTAAAGAGGGCATTTTCATTCCTCAAACCTGGATTCTGACTAGAATTTACATAGGACACCCATGGAAATGGATCGGCTGTGAATGATCAAGCCAAATTTTCTTCTTCCATTTTGAACAGAGCAGGCACTTGTCTTGGAAACTTTCACCTGGGCTCTAGAGTACCCGAAAACCAGACCACTGGGTCCATGGCCACACACAGCTGTTGTCCACCATTTGCTTCTAATGCCACAAGTGGACTCGCTCTCCAGGCTCCTTCTCTGGGAAGAACCTTAAGTTAGAAGTGAAAGAAACCTATTCACAATGTTGTCAAGGCTGGTGTGAGGTGTGGCTCAGTCACAGGTGTCAAAACAGGTTGGGTTGTACCGATAATTAATTTCCTCTTCACGTCACAGACATTAGGCCTTTGGTGCCATCTGGGGCCTGACATTTCCTTGGAGACTGGAGCAACAGTTTGTTGTGCTCTCTCTTGGCTTCCTGGGCTGCATTTATGGGTCTGGTCCTGACTGCAAAGCTGCCTTGCCTCAAATATGGAGGGTTCCATGGTCTTAATTACTCCAAAAGAAGGTCAGATGTGTGGGCTGCTTCGATAGCATTCCAGATCACCACAGCATCCCATTTTCTATCATCTGTCATAAAAGGAAACCTAACATTACTTTCTAGACAATAAAAAAAACCAAAATGCCTTGCGTTAGTCATTTTCCTGTCACTGGATCAAATACCTGCCACCTACAAACTTAAAGGAGAAGAGGGATATTTGGCTCATGCGTTCACAGGGTTTAGTCCATGCTTAGCTGGTTTCAAGGCAAAAATAGCATGGAAGGGCATAGTGGAGGAAAACTGTGTGACTCATGGCAGCCAGGAAAGAGAAAGAGAAGAAGAGCCGTAGACACACACACACACACACACACACACACACACACACACACACAGATTGATTCAAAAGGAATGTCCTCATGACCCTCCTCCTCCAGCCAGGCCCCACCTCCTAACATTACATCCAGCTGTGACCTCATCCATGGATTACCCACCAATGAGTATAACACCCCATGATCCAGTCACTTTCCCCCAAAAGCCCAGCCTTTGAACAGAAAGGTTTTTGAAGAACATTTTAGGTCAAACCATAATTAGCCCCATATAAACAGTGTGACCAATCTAAGTTATACATAAAAGCAATCAAATGACCTCTTTCCATTTCAGAGTTTGAAACTTGAGATTTAAAGTTTTATTGATACCATAAATCATCTGAGAATGTCTAGAAACAGATATTGATATCTTACATTAATTTTCTAATTATTTATCTAAAATATCTAATTATTTACCAATACATAGAGGCCCAATGAGAATAACCATGAAAACAGAATAAAAATATGAACCTCTTTCATCTTAACAATGTACACAGTGTGTCAGTAATCACTGCTCATGGCTACATGAAAAATTCAAAGAGTGAATATGTGAGGAAAATCATGTACTTTAGCAGGAAAACAAAATTTTGAAAAGAAATTGACTTGTTAGCTACTCAGTATCCTCCCTCTTTCACTTATTAATTCTTTGATTTTTATCTTCCTCCCAGGCTTGCCTGTTGAGATTGTCTCTGTCTAGCCTCAGGTGCCAAGGAGAAGACTGTTTTTTCTTCTCTCTGAGGGGCCTGTGCTTTGGAGTTTACATATTTTATACAGGTTGAGGTTATGTAATCGATTACCTACTTATCAATTTTATAAATGCTCTACTTCAGAACAGTTGATGAGACAATACATTTTTAAGACACAGTTGTTCACAGTTAGAAAAATTCAAAATGAACCATTCACTCTACCATGGATTGGGTTTCTATGCACAGTGTAAGGGAAATATGTTTGAGGAGGACCAACAGGAAGGATGGGGAATGTGTGACCTGTGTGAAGGAAGAAGCAGGTTTGGGTCAGAGAGAAGATGGGCATGAAACTCTGGAACACATGCAGCAGGTCAAAATGGCTAGGACTTGATACCCCTGTCTCCTCAGCCTGCTCCAGTCAGGTGTCTCTCTCAGGACAGGGCTCTCTGAAGCCAAGGTGGACCTGGCCAGCAAGACAGCAGGACGCCGCCTTCTCATTCCATGCTCTGCTAGTGAACAGCAAACCCTTCCTCAACGACTGATCTGGGTCTCCATCCACTCTAAGTGTGCAGCGTATGCACACAGACATAAATATGTGTATATTTATACTCTCTGGCAAATCCATCTCTACTCTGATACTCTGTCACCTCAAACTCAATGTAATCAGAATTAAGAGACAGCACTACTCTGATGTCTGTAGTTTAGAATTGGTGCTTAAGTCATTCTCTTTACTGCTACTGAGTTAATCCCTCAGCCCAGTAACATCTCATTTTAGTTTGCTTTTTCTCATTGATGTTAGAGAAATTCAGGCCTCATTAGACCTTGACCAGTCACTGAGCTTCCTGATTTCCACCTCCAGAACTGCGGCTCCTAAATGCCATTCTCAACTTGTTTTTCCTATAGAAGAGCTCTGATTTTGCTGGAGCCCTTCTTAAAATCCTGTTATCGCCCTCCTCTGTCTATTAAATCTTGAAATATTTCTTGGTTTTTTCATATAATTCCCTCAGGATCCTGATGCTAAATTGCATTTTTAAAACAGCTAAGACTTGACCAGAAATTCCACTGTGGTCGTGAAGTTCCCAAGTCTCGCTGTCTCATGGTGTCACTTTTTCCCTCTCTCCTTTCTCTTAGCTGTGCCACTTTGGAAATCTTTTTTATTCTCTTTTGTGCTTTCTAAAATGCTGTTCAATAAAAACTTGATCAATCATAGGCACTGGTTTGTATGCCATGCCAGCATATGCTGGCTGTCAGTTTTAACTTGATGTGTCATATAGCTTACCTTTCATTATGTTTTCAGCATTATCTTCCCCAATAAGCAGACTCAGCAGGTGCTTACAGCACCAGAAAGCCAGCACAGGACAGCCTGAGTGTGTCTGTCATGTGACCAGCACCCTTGTCCTTCACATATGCTGGTGCCAGCGCACAGCATCCCTGCACTACTATAAACTCAGGATTCAGTTTGACAACTTCTTGGGCAAATGTGTACCTGGTGTTTCCAGCCATACCCCAGGGCTGCCTATTTGGGCCTGGAATTCTCTGGAAACTACTGTGTACTCTCCCATGGTGACCACAGGTCAAACTTGGAGCAATGGGAAGGGTCATGATCGCAGATTTGGCATGGACCTGAAAACATGAGCTACTTTTACAGAAACTTTCCACAGCACAATGTAGGTTACATTGAACAAGAACTTACCACTACCATCTGTCTGGCCTCTCTGGGCACAGCAGGGGTTAGTGTGATCATCTGAGTCAAGTCTGGTCACCACAAAACTAGGCTGCTGCCACACAGTGAAGACAGGGAGGAGTATCTTAGACCCAGGGCACTGATCACATACATGGTCTCTCGGCTCTTCTGTGCAAAGTCAGAATTGAAATTGGGCAGTTAAAACAACCACTGCCTGTCAGGCCAAGGCAACTATGGACTCAGATCTCATAGCAGTGAAGATGTTGGTCTTCTCACCAGGTGGTCAGCCTGGCTCGGCCAGTGTCTTCCACAGTGTGGGAAGTGTAAGACAGGGGATGAGGGAGAGGGAGGATGAGTATGGCTCACAGACTAGAAGCAACCCTGACATAAGCAGTGCTGCTGACTTTATCAGCTCTTGTGATGGTTTTCTCGGAGGTGTATGCTTTCTACCATCTTACTGGATTAGACTTGTACCTTCCATCGGGGAGGCAGTGAGAGAATCTTTCTCTCAGGAGAGACTTGGATATCATGAGGTGTCAGGTGTGAATCTGGAAGAGAGCTCTTGTACAAGTGCTTTGCTCTAGGGTCACAGTGGCTTCAGCAGCCACTTGCCTGCCTAGTACTGCTCCTGGTGGCTGCCATTGCCCACACCCTGGCACCAACAATCCCTGCACCCCACAGACCTCACCCCGCCATCCACATTCCTGTGCTTCCCTGATGTTGCTGTAGCCTGAGTGTCCTCAGGATTACACATGTGCTCTGGAAGTTTAGAGCAGCAGGGAGATTCCTCATGATGGAAATTTGAACCAACTGAAGTCAAGAGTCAACTGATAAATCTCATCCTCCTCCATGGCCATGCAGGGACTGACGGTGCAGGGATTGTGGTCTCTATGGCAACAACCCAAGCTCAGCCTCAGCTGGTCTGGAAACCCGGGTCTCGCAGCAATGACATGTCTTACATTTGCTTGGCCCTCTTCTTCATCTCATCTCTGTTTATCCTGCCTCTTGCTGCTTTTTCTAGGGACTTACATTCTTCCCAGGAAAAAGAAGAAATAAGCATAGAAAACAGTCGAGTGAAGGTAGAGGCCAGTCTGGGATGCATGTAAGTGATTATAAGCACGCATCTCTGGATTTCAGCAGTTATGAAGCTTCAGGACACTCAGGGATGAGCATTGGGATGGGCTCGGTCAGTAGGCTGCACTGCAGGGCCAATCGTCCTGGGGGACTCAGATGCTCCAGTCACGAGAACATGGCCTAACAGAAACGCATGTTTATGTTTAGTACAGATGTGCAGGGGTGCCCATCGAAGGACTATGTTAGTGAAATTCCCAAATCTGTGCTTGAAATACACAACAAAGTCATGGTATACTTATCCAATGAGATGAGGATATTAAAAACATAACAGCAACAAATTCTATGATTGTAAAATTCAAACATAAGCAAAAGTGGAAGACAGGAAAGCAGTGACCCTCGGGGTTGAACACAAGTGAAGAGGTACAAAAGATACATCAGCAGTAGATCATTTTCTTTTTCTTCATCATATAAGGGCTAATGTAACTTTGTGACATCCATCAAGATGTTGCTTGTTATCTTGGTAAATCCTGTATTAAATCAGAATACAGAGATTTAGAAGTTTTAAATAAAAAGTGTCTACCACGATCTAAAGATACAGATCAGTTTCAGTACCCAGCAAGTCCCCCATCAACACCTCAAGTGCTACCTGAGTCACCCTGTTCTGATGGCGCCATCATGGAACAGTTGGCCTCTTACTGATTTGAATGTAGTAAAGTCATTTAGAACATATTCTTGGGTATGTTGTCTCTTTTATTCAATATCTTGTTTGTTAGGTTTCATCCGTGTTGCTCTTTTGTATTGTCCCTCTCTTGGTGGGTATTTATAGTTCAGATATTTTGATTATAAAGCAGCTATCAACATTCTTGTGTTTTGTAAACATTAATAACTCAGGTTTTCTTAATAAATGTGAAATTACTGGGTTGAATTGTGTATGTTTAACTTGATAAATTCCAGATGGTTTTCAGAAATGGTTAATGTAACTAACATAGTTATTGATGAGTGACTGTGAGTCCCCTGTTTAGCAGATCTTTTTAATATGACACCTTCAGTAGATTGTCATGGTGTCTCATGCAGATTCAGTTTACATCTGTGATGAATAATAATGTTGTGCCAATCAGATTTATCCTTTTACCTTATGTCAGCCTTTTGTGTGTTTATATAAGTTTTAATTGTAACTTTTATTTTTCTTCTAATATTGATTTGTGATTTCTTTTTTACTTTTGTAATGTTTGGATGTGGGTTCTTTGTTGGAATTGCAAGTATCTTCTGGTCTGAATCTTGTCTTTAAATCTCTTTAACTTAGGTTTTAGTAAAAAGAACTCCTTAATTCCAACTACTGAATTCCAACTCACCAATTATTTTGATAGTTAAGATGTTTGAGTTCTAGAAGAACTTTTTCAGACCCAGTAACAGATATATAATCTCTTAAATTTTCTTTTTAAAGTTTAATTAATTTATTTATTCAGTTAATCTTTCCTTTTCTTTTCTTAAAATTTATTTTAAAGAGAATAAAACCAGGCCAAACAAAACAGAATAAAGCTAACCAGAACAGAACAATGAAAGTGATACAGGACTTCAACACAAAATAAAAGGAAAGCAACAATATCTACCAATAATGACTCTTGTTTTGTTCAAAATAGCTGCCCATACCATCAGACATAATAAAATTGAGCAAAACAAAACAGAATAAAACAAAACAAAAGAATGAAAGTGTATTTTAAAGAGAAGAAAACCAAACAAAATAAAACAGTAAAGTCAATCAAAGAAATAGTGAAAATGATACAGGATTTCAAATTAGGATAATAGGAAGTCAACAAAGTCTACTATGTGCCCCTTGTAATCTTCAAAATTGCTGCCCTTATCTTTAGATATAACAAAATCAAACAAAACAGGACAGAGTAAAACTAATCAAAACAGAACACTGGATAAAAGCAACCAATAAGATCGAACAAAACAAAACAGTGAGAACAATATTGGATTTCAAAAAAAGACAGAAGGAAATCCCCTATATTTGCTTTATTGCATATAGTTATCCTCTTAGTATATGGTCAGACTACCAGCTTAGGCCCACAAAGTCAATCAAACAATACAAGCATTAAGTTGGTTTTGTACCTCAGTTGCTATAGCTCAGCCCGGCCTCTGAATCAGCTGGTTGCCTGGGGGGTAGTGCTCTTGTCTTTCAGTCTGCACACCCGTTGGTTTGGGAAGGGTGAATTGGCTTTTTGTTTTACTTTTCTTTTTATTTCTACCATTGATCTCTATTTTTTAATACACTACAAAGTAGGGAAAGAGTTCTTCATTTATATTTTACATTGTACATTAATTTAGAGCAACCATAAGTCATAATTTCCTTAAATAATGACCCCATTTTTTTCCAGTTATATATCAGAGTTTAAAAATTTTATCTTCTATATTTCTTATACTTCCTTATCTTCTATCATTTTTCTACAAATTTTTCTGTGATTTTTTAAGATACTTCCTATTTCTCTATCTCCTAGTTCAAGAATCTCCTCTTTAGTCATGTCTAATTTGCTATTAAATAAATTATTGAGGATGGAAGATAAGATGGCAGACTGATAGGTAGCAGGAGACCCTCTCTGAGAGAGACAGCTCAAATGCCAAAATAAAACACCCTGGAGAGGCCCAAACAGAGAGAGATAGACTCTCACAACCCACGAAGAAACTAAAGTGCAAAAAAACGCTCGAATATGAGGTCCTGGGGCTACTATTAGTGAAGATAAGATCAGCGAGCATGGCACCCTCCTCGAGCCACCTGAATTCCTGCCCGACCTTAACAAGCAATCCATGCCAAAGCAACTGGCTTGAGGCAATGGAGCACGGAGCTGAACAGCCCTGCGTGCAGCTCGCCTGGACCGGCCCTGCACGCAACCCACCCAGAGGCACCGTGAATTCCCACTGCAGCCACACTGAAGTTGGAGGTCGGGGAGCCCAGCAGTTCTCGGGGATGCGGTGAGTGATGGGAATAAGACCCTCCCATGGGAAAGGGGAAACTGACTGGATGACATGTTGGATTTGGGCAAGACAGCCCTAACTCCATAAGGAAGTGGCTTCAGCTGGTTGCTCCCCTCACCGAGCATATTGGTGGAATCTGCTTGGACTAGGCCACACCCCTGGCAGGGACCCAGTGAGTCGCTACAATATTACTTGCCTGAGATCAGTGCACACTGACTCAGTGAAGGCCTACAAAGGTTGACTGGCTCAGAAGGGAGGAGCTAGTGCACACTGCCCGTGGGTGAACTATAATCTCTGATAACCTATTGAAGAGGGCTAAAGCTCCTAGCCTGCGCCCTCTAGAGAAGCCTTAACCAACAAAAAAAGGGTCTGGGAATTACACTGTACACTTGTATGGAAGGAATCAAAAACATGACGAAAGGGAGAAATAAGAACAGACTCCCAACCCCCAAACCTGAGAACATTGATCCAGGAGAGGTAAATACAAAAGAGATTGAGGGGAGAAAAAATGCAACATCCACACAGCATTAGCAGACATAAAGAGATATCTTCAGGACCTCGTAAGTGGGACCAAAACTGAAATATTAATTCAAATTAAACAAGAGATAAGTAGATTAATAAAAGAAGGGCTGGGCACCTCTCAAGAAGACAGAGACAGCAGAATGGAGGAGCACAAATGGAGAGAAAAATTTAATGAACAATTCAGAAAAAACCTAGAATTCATGAAGCAGATTCAAAGAGATTATCAGGAAACTAAAGACTCCATAGAAAGCTGGCAAAACTGCTTGAAAGAAACCAAAGATAGACTATCAAAAATTGAACACAGGCTTGCAACGTGGGGTCATGAAAGGGAAGATCTCTTAAAAATAACAAGGGAGCAGGCAGTAAAGATACAAAGACTGGAAGATGACAAGAGGATCTATAACTTAAGAAT
>PVJX010015076.1:0-43355 GCA_004027295.1 Dolichotis patagonum
TAAAGGGATAAGGACCTCAGTGTGAGGCCTTGGATTTAATCTTTAGTATGGGGAAAAAAAAGTAATGTTAAAGAGAAGGAACTATATACATGGTGGTTTCACAAATGTTTTGTTTTTAGAATGTAATTATCGTGGCCCTGAAGCAAGGCCAGAAGATCGCTGTAGCTGCTGGTTTCAAACAGGAGCCTAATGAGAATTCTTTCTGTGGTCTGTTGGCCATTTCAGAACTTTGGAAATGGAATGGTCAATTCATCAGAAAGAAATAGCAGGTGAGTATGGTGGACTTTAGGGGGCCTGAAGAGGAGAGACCCTGGCGCCTCAGGACCTGCACCATGCAGTTGACTCTGGGTGCCGGGAGAACAAGGAGCTCTTCCTGTCTCTGGGGGGTGACTGTGATCCTGCCTGCGTGTGGGCTGAGAATCAGACATCTCATGTCGTCCTGTACCCCATCCCGTGTCCCCCCTCTCCTTCCCCCCTGCCTAGCAAGTGGGAGCCAGTGAACTACACATCTTGTGAAAAGACTGGCTATGTTATTTAGTATGAGCTCTCCATATGCAAAGATAAGGACAACCATTTGGAAGAAAACAAGAGACAATATGACAGATAGTGAAGATCTCTGGTTGTCTAGCTTTGAAATTTATGCTTTCTATGTCCCATTCTGTTCTGTTTTGTTGTGTTTAATTTTCCTGTTTTTTTTTTTTTAAAAAAGAATGTAATTATTTACTATTATTTATTTAATTTAATTTTTTTATTTTTAGACAGAGCCTCACCATGTAGTTCAGGCTGGCTTTCAACTTACTATACAGCGATCCTCTTGCCTCAGCCTTCCAAGTGCTGGAATTACAGGTATAGGCTGCCATGCTTTACTTTTAATTGCTTTTTATATCTGGATTGAAATTTATCAGTAATGAACAGCATCTTAAGACTCAGTTATGAAATGAACAGTTTGTCTGAGGAATGTCATCAACTAGTGCAGGAATCCATAGGAAAAGAAACCCACCCACAGAGGGGTATGTGACCTCACAATATGACAGAAAACAGTGCTTATAAAATCATAGTACTGCAAATGCAGTTATTGGGTTTTGGTTTTAGACTTAATCATCAAGGTAGAAAAACATATAAATATGCTTATTAGCAACATAAAAATAAAGCAATAGGAGCCAAAAGTTCAGGGGGAGAAAAGGAGCAGTAAGGGGAACTTGCTTGCCCCTTCATTCTTTATTATGGTGGACTGAGAGACATGTCCAAAGTTGATGGGGCATGAAAAGACATTTTTGTATATTTCTATATTTCATTAATTCCAAGGCCCATGTTTTTTCAATCTTTCATAAATTTGAACTGGGGGGATGGGGATATAGCTCAGCAGCATAGCACCTGCCTGGCAAGTGCAAGATTGTAAGTTTGATCCCTGGTTAAAAAAAAAAAAAAAACAGATACACACACACACACACACACACACACATATACACACACATATACACATACACACACATATACACATTACACACACATATATGGCAGTGGTTATTTTTTCCTTAGTGGAATATAAGATAATGGTACATCTTAGATTCTACATTTCATTTATTTTTAGTTTTAGAGAGTCTTTCTGCATTGCCGAGGCTGGCTTTGAATTTCTGGCTCAAGTGATCCTCCTGCCTCAGTCTTCTGAGCAGCTGGGCCTACATACTATAGTGTTTTTTTCCTCTTTCTTTCTTTCTTTCTTTCTTTCTTTCTTTCTTTCTTTCTAATCTTTTTGAGACAGGGTTTTGCTACACAGGTTGAGGCTGGCCTAGAACTTCCTTACATAGTCCAGGCTGGCCTTGAACTGATGGTAATCCTCTTGTCTCAGCCTCCTGAGTGCTGGGATTACAGGCATACACCACCATGCCCAGCTGTACTACAGTATTTTGAGCTGTAAAAGTAACCAATAGTAAACTAAAGGTATTGAAAAATCAACATATATTGGGAGGGAGTGACCAAGGGTAGCAAAGTAAACTACCATCTTTCATAGTCAAAATTCCATAGGTAATTGGACATGGTGATGCATACCTGTAATCCCAGCACTTATCACTATGAGTTCAAGGCCAGCCTGTATTACCAAAAAAAAAAGTTCCATAGATAATGTCTAAACATGATAAGTTAAAAAAAAAAAGTAGCAACATACACATGTTATTTATTTATTGTTACATTTTAAATACTGCCACTATTTGACTTTTACATCATGCTGTGTAAACGTCTTGTGGCTTCCCTACCAGATTACCACAATCCTGAGGTCTTAAAACAACAGAAATTTACTTATTTATTTATTTGTTTAGATACTGGGGATCGAACTCATGACCTCACCTTACCAGGTAAGCACTTGAGCTGCTGAGCTAAATCCCTGGTCCAACAATAGAAATTTATTTTCACAGCTCTGGAGCCCACATACAAGATGGGATCAAGGCCTCATCCCTCCAGAGGCTGAGGGCTCCTGTCTCTTCTAGCTTTTTTATTTTTTTAAAGTATAAATCTTAGATCACTCCATTTGAAGTTCTTTAGTGGCTCTCTATAACTTCCAGGATCAAGTTCAAAGGGTGTATTGGTTAAAAATATAACTCTAATCTAAAGCACACACAGAAAAAAATTAGATGAAATGGCTATCATCAAAATTAAAAAAATGTTTTCATGTTTTAAAGGATACTGTCACTAAGAAAGTAAAAACAAAAGCTTCAGAATAGAGTAGAAAATACTTAGCATCCACATATCTGGTAAACAACTTGAATCTAGGGTATATAAAGAATTCTAAGACTCAATAATAAAAAAGCAAATAGCCCAATCAAAAAACAGACACAGGATCCTTTTTGGAAGAAACAAATGGCCAGTACGCCCATGAAAAGATGCTCTAACGTTGCTAGTCATCAGGAAAAACCACAAGAGAAACTAAGAACAACCAGGATGGCTGATTATCAGAATGACAGATAACACCAAGTGTTGACAAAGAATGGAGAAAGTAAGAGAGAGCCGTCATGCACTAGTGGAAATAGAGAATCACCAAGCATGTATACAAAAAGTTAAATATACAATTATGAGGTGGCTCAATTTAACTACTATGTTTATATGCAAGAAAAATAAAAGTGCAAACACAAATTTTCTTTTCTTTTTTTTTTTTTGGTACCGGGAATCGAACTCACAACTGTGTGCTTACCAGGTAGGTGCTTAGGCCACTGAGCTAAATCTCCGGCCCCAACACAAATTTTCATAGTAGAAATATTCTTAAAACTCCAAAAAGTAGAAACACAATCAAAACAGTCATCAACTGACAAACAGAGAGGCAAAATATTATCTGGAGAATATTATCTGGCCATCAAGAAGAATAAAGACCTGCAATATGTTACAACATGGATAAAACCTGAAAACATTATGCTAAAGGAAAAGCCAGTTACAAGAATCTGCATGTTGTATGATTCCATTTATATGAATTGTGTAAGGCAAATCTTTAGGGGCAGAAAACAAATGAGTGGTTGTCTGGGGCTTTGTGGAGATTTAGAAGTGACAAGGGGGAGTGTCAAAGGGTTTCCATCAGAGGCGATGAAATAAATTCTAAGTCAGTTATGGTGATGGTCACAATTCTGAATGTACTAAATCCATTAAGTGTGTACTTTAAATGGGTGAAATGCATGGTACATATAGCCTTGACTGAGATAAAGGCTCTGGGGAGGGCTAAGTTGTTGGGAAGGAAGTGCCTAGAAGGAAGTGCCTAGATAGACTGTGGTCCAGCCCTGGCTCCAAGAGAACCTGCAGACTGGTAAGAGAAATGGCACACAGAGCTTCTGTAGTCCCCAGCAGGTAACAGGCATCTTCACCCTTACAAGCAGGTGCCCTTGACTCCTGGCTTCCCCAGCACAGTTTCAGCATGTTCTGTTCTTACTAGAATATTCCTTTTTCCCGGTGCCTTCACCGAGCTAATCCCTCTTTTCTTCCACTGGAGGCTCTGAAAACTGTCCTCCCTCCTGTCTTACCTGGTTAGCTCTATACTCTTCGTAGGAGCCTCCACAGCTCCTGGACAACACATCTACTACAGCACTTGCCATTCTCCGTGGTACTGGTCCACTTGTTTCCTACTCTAGTCATACTTGTATGAGCAGCACCCAGCAGAGTGAAAAGGAGTAAGAAGTGGAACTGCTAACTACCCACTGGGCCTAAAGAGAACTGCTGCAGCACTGACGGTACAGAAAAGCCCATGCAGGAGAAGGAAGCAGACGTTTCCCCTAAGGGTCCACACTAAGGACCTGCTGCCTCGTCTCTCTGGGCTGGGGAGCTGGCACAAGTGCTGCCCTGCTGCCTCTTAAACACACACATGTGCAGACCTGCCCACTGTCTGCTTCCTAGCAGGGGCACGGTGAGGTGAGGCACACAGCCTCTCCTGTGACACCAGACAAGCCCTATTTCAGCTGCGCCCCATCAGTTTATTAACACTTTATTGACCCACATGTTTAGACATGCAGGCTTAATGGGATGGGACATCTAAAGAGCAAAAACAATGTGATGTTTACACCTAGCAGTGTATGGAAAATGCATTTGCAAACGCTGTAGGAGGTAATGCTCAAAGAAAGCAGTCTGGGAACAAGGAGTGACCGCTTTATAAACGCTCTCTGTGTCACAAGTGCAATCTGGCGATAAGTCCACTGAGGCTTGTGTGAAATGGACCCTTTCTAGCTCCCAGAAATCACAAGGTCCCCAAAGGCTGGGACAGTCTGGGGAGCACAGCACACAGGAAACTGGATTCTGTGATCTTGAGCTCTACTCCAATGTTGGGATTCCACAATTACAAATCCTTCAGTTGATCATCTGGTGAGAGCTGTTTAAAACATGAGGGTTGCTAATCCCCAGTGCGCTCCCTTCATGCTACAGTCTAGGTGAGAGGCGCCCCGTGCAGATCACAGAATGTGTGGTCCTGAGCGGTGGCCTGCTAAATCCTGATTAGAAACGAATCCATGCATATTAAAGCAACAAGGGCTTGCTTATTATTTTTTTTAAACAACACTGTCAAACTGTACACGTGACTGCAGGAGTGATATATTTTAAAGACATCTCTGAACATGAGGAGGATTGGGTTGATCAAAGTTTTGCAATTAGCCCTGTCTCAGGACAGGGCTAAAATACTAGCAGTCTTCCCTGGTCCTTACTGTATTTGACTAGTTACGATCAGAAAAACAAGGGTAAGCTGGCAACTTTCAGGGATCTATTTTTGAAAGTCAGTACATTTGCATGTCCATAAATCAGTCTCAAATACATATTCTTTGTAAGTGCCATATTAATAAGGTAATTGTTTGTCTTTATTTTTATTAAAGCAGAAAAGGATCAATGCTGGCCACCAAGGACACACATACATATACCTCAACACCCACACTCTTCATTTTGTGTGCTATTCTAAGCATAACGACACACGCATGGAACCAAGGAAGTCAAATTCCCCATCTGTTATGGTTTATATCTAGATGTTCTCTTAAGCCTCATGTGCTCATAGGTGGGGCTTTTGGGAAGTTCCTGGATCATGGGAGTGACACTTGTCACTGATGAGTATATAGCTAAATGTGATGTTGGGGAGCAAAGCCTGGTGAGAGGAGGTAGGTCACTGGAGATGTGGCCCAGGAGGTTCCATCTCCTTCCCTCCTCCCTTGATCTCTCTGTTCCTGCAGCCTGGCTGCCCTCTGAGATGCCACTCTGCCATGCTGCCCCGCCTTAGAGCCAGCAGGCTACGGACTGAAGCCTCTACAAACTGTAAGCCAAGATAAACCTTTCCTTCTTTAAAGTGTAGGTGCCGAGTACTGTGTCTCAGCTGCAAGATGTAAGACACCATCTTGGGCTGGGGATTTAGTTCAGTGGCTTAAGTGCCTGCCTGGCAAGCGTGAGGTCATGAGTTCGATCCCCAGTACCAAAAAAAAAAAAAATACCATCTTACTTATTGATCTACTAAAATACTTTACTAGATAGATAGGTGATAAAATGAAATTTTTTTTGTACTCTGTGATTGTTCTTTCCCTAAGTTTTTTTCTATTCTAACTAAGCACAGACCTGGTCTTCCTGCCTTATAATACTGCTTTGAAGTCACTGCTTAATGTAGGGAGACAGCGGGGAGGAGACACGGACCTACCTTCCAAGGCCCCACCAACATCACCTCCCTTCTGAATGCCCCTGGCTCTGGCAGTACCTCTTCACAAGCAGGTAAGAATCTGGACTGAGGAATCAGAGAACTGAACTGAAACCCTGACTCTGTCATTACTAGTTGTGGGCACCCCCAGCAAGTGACACAGTCTCTTGAGGCTCAGTTTCCTCATCTGGAAAAGAGGAGCAATATTCAGATCATGGGATTATGCAAGGTTAAATGAGACAGACAAGTAAAACATGTGGCTCTCTGACAGCACCCAGGAAGTAGTCAATAAATGTAAGCATATTATTTTCCTATTTGATGCTTCCTTATGAATTTATTCTGTCCTCATTCTGTCTTTATTAAACTAATGGGGAAAGGAAATTGAGAGGAACAGACTACCCTCCCTGACATACTGACAAGGGATGCGGGACAGTCACTCTTACTGCTGTCCCTACCTGGCCCTGAGTTAACTGATCAGGCTAAAGCTAGATTATTCTAAGAGCCAGATGGTAGATTTTCATTAGTAAGAATAGTAATGTATGATGAGTAAATTTTGATACATTCTTATTGTGATATATTACCTGTCAGCTCCAATTTTATATGCCATACTCCTAATTTCTAAAGGTATAAAGGTATTTCATGAGTCTGTCTTTGTACTTACTTAAGAATAAAAAAAGAGTGACATGCCCTTTTCTCTCTTTCCTTCTGCTTGTAACCTATTAAAATTTCAAGTCTGTTTTTCTTTATTAGGCATTTTTCTAAAAGACCTGGGACACTTATTTGGAGGTGTGGATCTGAAGCCCTAAGTTAAATTCCTGTGACCATTCATTTCGTCAGGTTGGAATGAGGGCAAGCTATAATGGAGACACATGTGATTCTTTCACACTCCCAGAATAACTGCCGCCAAAGCCTTCCCAGACCATGTGATGGCGGATTCACAGTGTGGACTCCCTCCCCTGGGTACACCACCTGGAGCACCCAGGCTGCCAGGGCATGATCTGGAGCCCTGTACCCATTCTGCCGCTGCATCCCCTAGCAACTCCCCACTGTGGACGAACAGCAGCTGATCCACTTGGGTTTTCTTTTGGAATTCAGTGATGAACTCGTTAAATCACCAACTTGTTGTGACAGGAAGTCATTCAGATGCTGATGCCATTGCCATGGAAACCATCCCTCTGCTCCTAGCTCTGTCTGTCTGTTCCAAGGAGCACTCCTGCTCCGTAATTACTGTCACCTTCAAATAGCACAGAGCTGTCACAGTGCAAGCAGGCCTTGGAGCAGGGGCACACAGTCTATTTTGCTTTGAGATGATGAGTCCTTGTTGGTTTTAGTTATTTTTAGCACACATTCCTGTTCTGTACCAGTCGTCTTTTACATTCCTACTTGCTGGCTCCTTTCCAGCACCTTTCCTAGAGAAGCAGACAAAGGCTTTTTTGGGGAGACAGCTGCTGGGAATATTTGTTTAAAGAGAATCTACTGTTTCTCCAAATCTTTGTGTTTCTAAATATGAAAAATTAATTTCCCTCTCTCTATGTGAGACCCCAAGAAGGAACTCCAAATTCTATCAGTTCACAGCCTGTAAAACCTAGAGATAATATGGATGGGTCAGTAATGCTTAAAAGCAGGTTCAGGGATGCCACTCAAAGAATGAAGGAAAGTTTATTTTGCTTGGGCTAATTAGGTTTTGCTGTGCTCCATTACTACAGACTGACCAAGTCATAGGGAAAGGGGAATTCATCTTACTCAGAGCAGCAATCATGTCTTTTCTTCATCTGTTACAGCTCTGTGGTATACTGTGAATCATCGAACATAACCAACAGTCACTGGGTACCCAACAGATACTGTACCAGACAGTTTACATTGTTTCCTGATTTAAATTAATCTGCATGAAAACCCCACGAGGCAGGTATTTTTATCCCAATTTTACAGCTAAGGAATGTGAAGCTCAAAGTGATTAGGTAAATTAAACAAACACTGTGCTTTCCCGTCCTGCAGCTGCTGAGGTATCATGCTTGCTGTGTCCGTAGGCATAAGGGTGACTTCTGTGGCCTCAGAATGGTATGGGCTCTGCTTGCACATCTCTGGCAACAGTGTGAAGCGCGAGCCTAAAGAGAATTCTTTCTGTGGTCTGTTGGCCATTTCAGAACTTTGGAAATATAATGGTCAATTCATCAGAAAGAAATAGCAGGTGACTGTGGCAGACTTTCGGCAGCCCGCTGGAGAGAGACCCTGGCACCGCGGGACCTGCACCATGTGGTTGACTCAGGGTGCGGGGAGAACAAGGAGCTCCTCCCCTCTCTGGGGGGTGGCTGTGATCCTGCCGGCCTGTGGGCTGAGAATCAGACATCTCGTGTCGTCCTGTCTCCCATCCCATGTCTCCCCCCTCCCACACTTAGCAAGTGGGAGCCAGTGAACTACACATCTTGTGAAAAGATTGGCTATGTCATTTAGTATGAACTCTCCGTATGCAAAGATATGGACAACCATTTGGAAGAAAACAAGAGACAATATGACAGTGAAGATCTCTGGTTGTCTAGCTTTGAAATTTATGCTTTCTTATGTCCCATTCTGTTCTGTTTTGTTGTGTTTATTTTACCCCCCTTTAAAATAAAAATAAAAAAAAACAAAAAACAAAAAACAGTGTGAAGAGCAAGGTGTGTTTGGATGGCCCGGGTCACAAGCTCATCAGATTGTTCCTAACATGGTGAAACAGCCATCATTCCTGGGCTGCTACAAAGCCCTAGACCTCTTCTTTCTGTTCCTATCACCTTTTGACCAGGAAGAAGTTTGGCTCTGGATACAGTTTGTCCCCCTAGACTATACTGGCATGGAAGGAGAGGAGGGAAAAGGGAAAGGGAAATAGGGGTTAGAACTAGGACAGAATCTGCCTGAGTTGCTTCCACAAGAGGATCTCAGCAGCCCACTGCCTCTACAACTGTGTGCCCACGTGGAAAAGACCTTTGTTCTCAGGGGAAGCCACCACTGTGGACTCCAGTGAGGGGACCTCTGATTTTTAAATTTGGTATCACGTTTTATTACGCACACATAGAGAATATATATGATAGAGGGCATATCCTTTTGTTACAAACATAAACTTCAAAACTTAACATGTGGGGCCAGGGGTACAGCTCAGTGGCATGGCACCTGCCTGGCAAGCTTGAGGTCCTGAGTTTGATTTTAGGTACCAAAACAAAACAAAAGCAAACAAACAAATAAAAAAATACACTTAACATAAGCAGTGAGCTGCTGCCCCTGGGCCACTTTCTAACAATGTCAGCAAGGTCACAGGAGCCACACAGCAATGACTGTCTCATTTACTAAGCTCTTATGGTGTGAGTATCATTTGTTTATGGGAATTAGCTTTTTTTTTTTTTTTTGGTACCGGGGATCAAACTCACGACCTCACGCTTGCCAGGCAGGCGCTTAAGCCACTGAGCTAAATCCCCAGCCCGGGAATTAGCATTTTTAATACACATCCTGCAGCTAATATCTGGAGCGGGTTTACCATGTGCTGGAGGTCATGTGAGAAGACCTACTCTCATGAATGGTTGCTTGCTTTCCCTTAAACTATGAGATCTTTGGATTTTTTTTTTTTTTGGTACTGGGGATCAAACTCATAACCTTGCACTTACCAGGCAAGCACTTAAGCCACTGAGCTAAATTCCCAGCCCCTAACTATGAGATCTTTGGAGGAAAAGTCTGACATTCACAGATGTTAAATGACCTGTATGACTTTCTGCAAGCCTCCCTAGTGCATTTCCTTCATTTCCCTCATCTATCGAGTGAAGGATATGTGAATGCATTTCCTACCACTATCTACCTAATAGGGTATTGTGAAGAGGGAGTAAAAAGCAAAATTTTAAGCTGGGCATGGTGGTACATGCCTGCAATCCTGGCACTTGGGACGCTGAGACAAGAGGATCATTGTGAGTTCGAGACCAGCCTGGGCTACAAAGTGAGCTCAAGGCCAGCCTGTACTGCATAGTGAGACCCTGTCTCAAACAGACAAAAAAAAAAAAAAGCAAACATTCAAAGTCCTTTGAAAAGCATAGAAATGCTTTGGAAATAAGTAGAAAATGCTCTGTGGAAATAGGCCCAGTTGAATCTTGTATAATAGTGAATAGTTAAGTGTAAGTGATGTAATGAAAAGCTCAATATTAATGATGTTAGGTTAAAATCTCTTTTATAATGAATAATATGAATTAAAATGATTTTCAAGCATCAAGCATTTATTTGTTTTATGTAACATGGCATACAGAAAATTTTCCCTACTACTGGGTTGGGGGCTTTCTGTTGTGTTTTCTCTCTCTTCTTCCCTGTCTCTGTGGTGTTTATTGTCTCACGATCTAACCTGCTGCAAAGATTAAAGCAAAATTTTCCACAGTTAATCACAGAGGATTAGGAAGGCTTCTAAAATACTGCATTGTCAAAAATGTGTACATCATAAACCCAGAGTCCAATGTCTGTATTCTTTGTAGATTAGTTTCTAGGTAATTGAAAATGTACTTGTGAATATACCCTTCCTACTTCTAAAAAGTTTTGGGGCATTGCCTATAAAAAAAGAAATACAAATAATTAAGTAATTTAAAAATAATCTTTATATCCAATTCATAGCCATTTCTTATAGCTGTAAAACAGAGTAATTTTTGAATTATTATCTTTTGTCTGAATCATGGAAGAGAAACGTTAATCCAGAATTACAAATGAGCTTTAGGGTTTGACATTGAAAATATTTTACTTGCTATCCAAACAAGGAGCAGTAATTTGTGATAATGAATTATTTCTAAGGCTGGGGCATCTGTGGCAATGGTCCCAAACTACAACACTTAAGGAGAATGTGCATTAATATAGTTAAGAATTGGATTAAACTAATATACAGCACATGCTCAAATCACATTTGGTTTCTATCTGGGCGTCATAACCAGTCTTATGTAGAACATGTTAAGAAAACCACATGAAGGGAAATGAGTCACTTGTGAAAGAAGAGAAAAGCTTAGGCTAACTGGCTAGACAGAGATGTGACCACGTCTTTTTCTACCTGCTTTACTTCTATGTCCCGCCAGTAGCGCCTTGTCTAACTCACGGGAGAGGAATGTCTGTGGCCAACACACACTGGGTCCATCCAGCTTTACTCTTTCTCCAAGTCCCTCACACACAGGCACAGGAGCAGCCAGGCCTTGGAAGGTGTGTGGCTTTTTCTTTAGCAATCTCACTTTCACAGTCACGTTTGACACGAACTGACATTAAAATACACGATTCTTCTAAGAAAGCACCTAGATCCTGGCGGATAGACCCTCCTCCCTCTCCCCATACTTCCTGCTACAATGAAAGTACCACAGCACGGCAACTTTGTCCAGTTTCTCCCCTGACATGGTGCCTGGTATGCTGTCAGTACTCAATAAATATTTACTGAGTATATTTAATTAAAGAAATAAATGCTTTCAGTATCTTTCCCACTGGCTACCTGCTTTTCCTTAGCCTGTAAGTGTGTTCAATTTATTAAATAACAGACCAAAAGCCCATGTTCTTCTGGGTCCTCCGCCACTGCTGCCAAATGCCCTCAAATTTAAATAAACAATCTATGGCTACTATTCCTCCTCTCATTTCACCTCACAGCCAAGCTTCTTAGAAGAGTGACTCATGCACACTGACTTTACTTCTGTACTATGTACTCTTTAACCGTCCACCCACCCTTCCCTCCTCCCTTCTCCCCGCCACACATGTATCTGCTCACTTATCTTTTACCTTCCTCCTTCCCTTCTATCCATGCATCCCTTCTCCCATCCCTTTCCTCCCTCCTGCACTCCTCTGTATATATTAATGCCAACTGTGTCCTAGGTGCTGTGCCCAGCACTAAGGGTGGGTGTGGAAGAAGACCCAGTTTGTGCAGTAGAAGTGCTCTTATCTGGTGGAAGATGTGTTAAGTTAAGCTTCTTACACTGGGGCATGAGTTCCCTTGGGTGCTCAGCAATGGGCGATGGTAAGTGAGGCCAGGGAACAAACACGGAGAACCCTCCCAGGGAATCTGCTTTATACTGTGGAAGTAACTAGCAACATTTAATAAGCGATTAAATAAAAACCAACATTTGGCATGGCAGAATGAAAAAACCACAGGACTTTAAAAAGCAGCATGCCATGGGCTATTTTGGCATGTCGCTCTCGTGAGTGTAGAGTTAATGTTCTGGTGCTAGGGGATCTTCTTCTAGAAAGTCTGAAAAGCGTTCATAAGGAGGTAACCACTACACTAGCCTAGGGGTGGGAAATGTAGTGTTGAGGGAGTTCTGAGCGCCATTGGTACAATTTGTGGATGGGGTGGGCAGGTGGGTGATGTCTGAGGGAGCTCCTGAGAAAGAAGTGGCTTGCCAGGCGGTGGGGCAGCTGGCATGGAGGAAGCGGGTGGTGTAATTACAATGAGTCGGGAATGTGCCCGTGTGTGGAGGGCAGAGGGTCCAGCGGCAGGTGAAGTGGGAGGTGGGTCTGGGCTGTGCAGCCAAGGGCGCAGGTGTTAACTAGACAGACAGTGCAGGAGACCACGCTCTACCATTGGAACTCTCTTTCTTCTGGCCCCTGGTCATTCTGAGTTCTCCTACTTCTTAGTTTATTTTTCCTTTTAACACCTTCCATCCCTTTGAATTTTAGTGTTCCTGATTTCTTTCTTGCCCGTGTTTCTCTTTTTATTTTCCTCACGTGGCACTGGTTCAGTTTCCCCTACAGAGCTGGCTCCCACTCCTCTGGGTCCACTGCCATTTCCCACTGCTTGGACGTGTCAGCCTGAACTGAGTCGCGCTCTCCCAAATGTGCAGTTCCTTACCTGTCTGCACGTTTCCATGGCCCTCCCCACCTTCCACAGCTCTACCTTCCCCGTCATTACCGTCTAGGCTCATGGAAGCCTGATCCACCCAGTCACTGTTTACTCTGCTCATCGTCTACAACCAGTCATTTGCCAGCCCTGCCAGAGAACCTCCTAAGCCTCTGTCTGCTAAAGACGTCCTTTCCCTTACGGCTGCACTGCGATTCCTAACTTAGCCAGGAGTTCCCATCCTTGTCCCCAGTCTGAGGCCCAGGAATGCTGTATGTGATGAGAGATGACCACTGGGCAGCTGCTGCACAGCACGACAGATCTCTCTGGCTGGCCCCGATGCCTTGTTAACTGGTCTCACTGAGAACCAGTACCTTCCTCTTTAAATCTTCAGAGTTTTACAGTTATCTTTTAAATATAGAACTCTTAGCAGCACAATTTGTAATAGCTAAATCTTGGAAACAACCAAGATGCCCATCAATTACAGAGTGGATGAAAAAGATGTGGTATTTTTATACAATGGAATATTACTCAGCTATGAAAAAGGATGATCTTGAGGCCTTCATAGGGAAATGGAGACAACTTGACACTATCCTCATTAGTGAAATAAATAAGAATCCTATTTATAAATATCACATTGTGTCTCTAGCGTAAAAAGTAATAAGAACTGTAGGAGTAATAAAACCCAAAATGGGTAATTGCTATTGTAAAAAAGAGAGGAAAAGAAAGTGCTCTAAAGGATATAACTGCATGTATGTTTAAGTGTGTAAGATAGATGATCATATTACTGTTTTTGTTAGATTGTTGAGCAGAACTGTTAACAGTCTCACTGTTTGAATGTCTACTTTGTATGATTTAATTTTGTAACTTGAACAACTATTTCCAAGATGACAGTATGTACCTTATCAAGTAGTGATTTCTTAGTGTTTTTTTTTTGTTTTCTTTTTTTCCTTTGGAATTCTATATTGTTGTTACCCTTTTTTTCTGTTTTGTTTTGTTGTTTTTTTCTCTTTAAATAAAATTTAAAAAAATATAGAACTCTGACCAAAGCCAACAAATGACTGAAATTTACAGCACAAAAAAAAAAAAATTACTGAAATTTACAAAATTACTGAAGAGTGAGAAGGAAGTATAGTGAACACTTACCCAACCTTTGGGTAGGGAAGAGTTTTTAAAGTTTTCATGCCAAGACAAACACAGATCTGACCACATGAAAATGTAAAACTTGTATAGGGAACTTGTACTTGAAAAGCTAAAGTGTGAAAATATCTAAAATATATCTGAGGGTTAATGGTCTTAAATGCTCTTTCTAGACACAGTGGTATACGCTTGAAATTTTAGCCCTCTGGGAGGTTGAGACAGGAAGATCACAAATTGGAGCTCAGGAAGGGCAACTTAGTGACTTAATAAGAACCCGTGTAAAAATAAAAATTAAAATGGGCTGGGAGTGCAGCACACTGGGAAGGCCCTGAGTTCCATTCCTAATAACACACAAAAACACATGAAAAGATTATGTTCTTAAAAATTAGCAGTAAAAAATTAGTAATCAAATGAACACACAAAAGCAGCAAAGGGTATGAATAATTCATGAAGCACAAATGACAAGTACACTCATGGGAGAAAATGTTCAATTTCATTTAAGAAGTGTAGACTAAAACAATGGATATGGAAAGGTTTTTTTTCTCCACTGTCAAATAGGCAAATTAAGTTTAGTACCTAGTGAAAATGTGTTATGTGAGACATGCTCATACTTGGCATAAAATGGTACTTGTCTGGAAATATGTATCAAAAGTCTAAAAAATATATACCCTTTGACCCCAGAATTCTGTTGTAGAGATTTTCAGGAAATAATTATGAATAAACATATTCATATGTGAGGATAATTCTAACAGCACTGCTTAAATTGCTGACATTTGGGAGTACTCTAGATGCTCAATAATAAAGGTTAAATATTTTTTTAACTCATCTTAAGCAGGAAATATCACACACAGATTAAAAAATTGAGATGGAAAATAGTAAATGACACATGAAGATATCTTCAGGATGTCTACTTTTTTTTTTTCTTTTGAGACAGGGTCTCACTATGTATTCCAGGTTACCGTCAAACTCTCAGCAATTCTCCTGCCTCTGTCTCCTGCATGCTAGGATTACAAGTGTGTGCCACCAGGCCTGGCCTCTCCAAGTTATTAAGCGAAATGTCAATTATAAAACAATATATAGAAAAATCTCATCTTTAGAAAACTATGCATCTGTATGCATAGAAGCTATAAAAATGTTAATGATGGTTTCAAAGTGTGTTTAAGAATTTTTTCAACATACTTATGTATATTCCCCCAAATCTCCATAAATAGAAATCCTTTGTTGCCAGCAAAAAAATATTTTAAACTGCAAGCATAACATTTCCTCTCTGTTTTGGCTGCCTGGTGTTTACTACTGGGTAAAACCCCAGTCCCTTTGCCTGGTAAACCAGGCCTGTCACAATCTGGCTCCTCCTTGGCTTCCTGGCCTGCTCCTCCTGACTCGACTCTCATACTCAAGGCTGGCACAGCCCTGCAGGTCCACCAACAAGCTGTGCCATCCCACACAGCCATGCCCTTTCCCACATCTCCCTCCTGGCACCCTGAGAGCTGGTTGATTCCTGGCTCATCTACCGGTTATGGCTCCCACGCCTGGTCTCTCCAGTCCTTAGCTCCCTGAGTTCTTCTCTGCACCAACCATCCTGTCTGGGCTGGTCTTCACAGGGACAGCTGCTTTTCATCTCTCAAGCCTTAGCATAAACGTCACCTCATCTGCCCTTCTCTGACCATTCTATCAAAAGAGGTCACTTTTTCTTTTTTGTCCCTCTCCCTCGTGTGTGTGTGTGTGTGTGTGTGTGTGTGTGTCTGTGTGTCTGTGTTACTGGGGATGAACCCAAGGCCTCACACATGCTAGGTGAACACTGCCTGTGTCCCCAGCCCTCTGTATTATTATTATGAGACAGGGTCTTGCTAAGTTTCCTGGGTTGGCCTCAGACTTACAATTTTCCTGCTTCAGCCTCCCCAGACTGTGGTGGGTATCACTGCACCTGGTTTATGAGATCACATTTTAATTTCCTGTCTCAGAACCCTGTTCAGTCCTCCTTAGCACTTAGTACAATACAGAGGTATTTTTGTTCTATGCTGCTTCTTCTTGATTTTTGGGTTTGCCCCCTGGGAAGGTAACACCGAGGAGAGCAGAGGCTGTGAGCTGTGTAACTTGGGGCCTTGAACGTTGTAGATGCATGCACTTACTTTGGGAATGCACAAAACTGTAAGACCCAGTGCTCTGCAAACCCTTTGCCTGTGTTCCTGTGGGACTCTGGCCTCATCTCAACCACCCTGCACTACCTACGTCTTTCCCTTTACTGTGGTTGTCTGTTTTTGCCTGCCCTACCATGCACCACAGGTGCTCAGAGCTGGGATGGTACGATGGTCAAGGCCTGGTGTTGGCGCTCAACGCGCAGGTGCTGTGAACCAATGGCTGGGTGGGCTCCCGAGATACTGTGCATGGCAGGAGCGGGGATTCTGGGGCCAAGCAGTTGCTGGTCATACAGATGAGGAGACTTGGGCTGCGACTTGCATAAGCCTGTCATAAACTGTGTAGACACAGGGCATTGTTGTTTCAGCAACTGTTTAGTTGGTAACTAACTCTTGAGCCTTAGATTTGAAAAAAAATTGGGCATTAACAAATCTAACATGAAGACCACCAAATTAAAAGAAGGAAAATTGGTATTATAGGTGTTTTGCAGTTGTCTCTGGTGAACTGTGCTGAACTCCTTCACGTAAGGAATTTACAGGCTCCTTGTGGAACCTGTTTCTTGAAGACGTCCCCTTTTGCAGTGTGGCGAGGTGTTCCTAGAGACTTCGGACGGTTTACATACACATAATGCAGGGGAAGCACTTCAAGGAAGGCAGCTGAAAACTATGAGTGTATAATTAGGGACTTGCAGGTTATAACGTCCTGAAGTTTCAGGACCACCCTTATTACTCAGTGGGAGAGTGAGCCTTCTAACTGGGCAGTCCTAGCTTCTCTTCTGTGCAGCAGCCTGCCATGCTCTGTTGGTCGCAGTCAACATTTCAGCTTTGCAGGCTACACCATGTCCAACTACTCTGCCTGGCCGCGGTGGCAGGGACAGTCACAAATGGGCAGGGCTGCGTTCCCTTAACATTTTATTTATGGATACTGGACTTGAACTTTGTATAATTTTAAGGTGTGTCAGAGTCTTATCTTTTGATTTTTTTCCTGCTGGACATTTAAAAATGCAAAACCATGCTAGTGGGAAGTCAGATTTGGCTTAGGGGCCAATTTGTGGCCTGGCTTGGGACAGCTGTGGTATATGGGATGTTTGAAGGGACAGTACAAATAGCCTCAATGGCAGGGCCCTGCCTGACCTCTGGAGTGAGTTTCAAACCCGCAGGCCTGGGGCCCCAGGAACAACTGGCCCCTGAGCATGGCAGACAAGAGAGGAACAGCAGGATGGTTAGCGTTCAACTTCACAGACAGCACTGGGAAACGATCTGTCCTCAGGAGTGAAGAGCATGATTTGAGGGCTGATTAAAGTGTTTCATTTCACACTTTATGGAAACACACTATCGTCATGCTTTTTTTTTTTTTTTTTTTTTTTTACTAAGACTGAAGAGAAAATGAGCAAGGTGCTGCTAAGATCACATGCCCACACCTGTGCTTCAGAAACAGCAAACAAACCACTTTCCAGTGAAGGGCTTGCTGTCAAATAGCAGGACTGCTGACAGCCGGACAGGACAGCCCGGTGGGTGTTTTCTTTTCAAGAGAAAGAAGCTCCCCATGGTTCCCAATGGCTCCCTTACAGAACAAATCCCCAGGGAGATGAAGAGGAAACAGAGGTCATTTTCAAGGTCTCTACTGTCCCTCCCATTCTCTATTTTAAAATGTGCTCTGGTCTAAATATTTTACTCCTCCTTTGAATAACACCAGCATCTTACATCTGAGAGACAGCAGCCTAGGGTGCAGGACACTGGGGCTGCGTGCAGTACGGCCAGCCTTCCTGGGTTCTGTGTTCTTGTCTAGTGCCGATTAGCTGTGACCTTGGTCAACAAGGTCAAGTTTCTTCAGTCAGAAAATGGGGACAAGATCCACCTTGTAAGGTTTACATGTTCTGAATAGAGCCCACCATGGGCTATGGGCCAGGGAAGCACTGGCTATTTGTATTATTATGTGCATGTTTACCAACTACAGGTACCTCAGGATGTGTGCTTACATTTCCTCCTCAGGGGGTCAGGTATTATCTCCTTTTTAGGGATGAGCAAACTGAGGCTTAATGGCTGAAGGTCATTTAACTACTACTACTACTACTATTGTTATGATTATGTACCAGGGATCGAACTGAACTCAGGACCGTGTGCTTGCAAAGCTGGCGCTTATGCCGCTGAGCTAAATCTCCAGCCCAAATCTATTATTATAAAATTAGATTCCTTTGCAAGGGCTTCTAAATTACTGCATGGGAGCTGAATTTCTTGCCTTCCGTTTGTTGGAAAAAGTTTCTTTTTCTTTCTTTTTTTGGGGGGGGAGGTACTGAGGATCGAATTCATGACTATGCACTTGCCAGGCAGGCACTTATGCTGCTGAGCTAAATTCCCAGCCCACCTGGAAAAAGTTTCTTAAAGGAAGAAAAATTTGCATTAAAAAAAGTCAATCACTGAATGTGGCAGGGTATACTTGTAATCCCAGCACTGTGGGAGACTGAGGCAGGAGGCAAATTTGAGTCCAGCCCGGGCAATTTAGTGACTTAGTGAGACTCTGTATCAAAATAAAATAAAACAAATTTAAGAAGGGTTGGGGACGTATCTCTGTGAGAAGGCCTTGAGTTCAAATCTCTAATAACACACAAAAGTTAAAAAAAATCATATGCTATAATAATCAATACACAACAGGGATTGAACCCAGGGCTTTGCGCAGGCTAAGTATGTACCATCCCTGAACCACACCCCATGGAACACCGAACTTTCAATGAAACATTTGCCTCTTTGGTGTGAAGTTTTGTATTTATCAAAGTTAGGCTGTGGTAAGGCAGTGACACAGCAGTCATCCTATAGTAATCCTCCTTCAACTGCAAAAAGTGTTAGCGACAAAATGAGTATGCCTAATGTTAACATAGGAAACTTTTGGGGGAATGGCCTAGTTCTTTTTTTTCTGTATAAATATGATAACTGACTCATTAGTTAAGGTGGGTCATCAGAAACAGTTTCGAGAATTTCTATGCACTACAGAGACAAAGCTAAATGAGACAGTAGTAGTCCATGAAAAATTGCTACAAAAAAATAAATGAGCCAAGTGTGGTAGCACACACCTATAATTCCAGCACTTGGGAGGCTGAGACAGGAGGATCACTGTGAGCCCGAGGCCAGTTTGGGGTGCATAGTGACTTCAATTCCAGCCTGTATTACATAGCTAAACTCTATTTAAAAAAAAAAATTAAAAAAATTAAGAAAGAAAGAAAAAAGAAATGCACATTACAAATATGTTTAATTAAGCAAGTTTTAATACTTACATACATCTAACCATCCATGATTTAAAACTTTTATACCTCACATTAAAAATTCTGACTCAAGATTAGCTGGTGTAGGGCGGTGCCTGCCGGGTAAGTGCAAGGTCCTGAGTTAAATTCCCAGTATTCACCCTCTTTGCCAAAACAAGATCAGCTGGTGCGTCCCTCAGAGAAAGCTACATTTTAAAAGATGTTTACAGTTTATAAACATGTCAACACGTATAATTTTTTTTTTTTTTGGTCTTTTTGTGACAGGGTCTTGCTAAGCAGTTTAGGCTGGCCTTGAGCTCGTTTGGCAGCCCAGGCTGGTTTCGAACTTGCAATAATCCTCCTGCCTCAGCCTCCTGAGTGCTGGGATTACAGGCCTGTGCCACCACGCCTGTACAATATGTATACCTTCTGATCCTAGCTCAGGCCTATTTAAGTTGTTTTTTCTTTCATTTTTTCAAGTTTTTTTCTCTAATTCTAGAATTCACAAATGTTCACTGTAGAAAATTTAAAGTGCAAAGCATAAACAAGAAAAAATTATATTAAGTATATTATTTTACTCTCTAGAGAAATACTTCAGCACAGTAACAATATTTTACATATCTGTGATTAACTTTTTCCATACAATTTTTTTTTTTTTTGGTACCAGGGATCAAACTCACGACTGCACGCTTGCAAGGCAGGCCCCTATGCTGCTGAGTTAAATCCCCGGCCCCTTCCATATAATGTTGGAACTATTTTTCTTTCAGTTTTCCCTCATCAAACAATACATGCTTACTGAAGTAAAGCCAGAAAGCACAGAAATGTCAAAGAATTAAAAATAAAACAAAACCCTAGCATTAATTGATGTTTTTTCTTCTAGTTATTCTTTTATTTTTTTATTATTATTATTTTTTTTTTTGCGGCACTGGGGATCGAACTCACAACCTCACGCTTGCCAGGCAGGCGCTTATGCCGCTGAGCTAAACCCCAGCCCTAGTTATTCTTTTAATGCATATTTTCAAAATTATTGTTTATTTAACTTATGAGGATCCTCCTTCCTCGGCCTCCTGAGAGCCAGGATCACAGTCATGCACCAGCAAGTCCAGCCAGAAGCCAGTTTCTGCCTCTGACCTGCCCCTAGGTGATTAGGAGATGGTGCAGAATCCCTGCTGCTATAGGGCTGGAGCTCCTGAGGAGGCTGTGAGCACAGTGTGGGTCTTCACTCTTCACTTCTTTCCGCTCAGGAGTCAGTCAGGATGAACTGAGCAGGGAGTGGTCTAGCGACTGGCAGAGCCTTCTTACCCTCCCTCTGGGGCTTGCAATTACTCATGAGAGTCTGGACATGAAGCTGACGTCAGCTTCCTTGATGGTATCACCCGGAAGATCTGGGTCAGCATGCGGTCCCTTTCCCTTCCAGCTGACGCCTTGTACTTAGCAGTCCTGTGCAGTGGCCTTCTCTCCGGGTGGTGCTGCAGGGAAGTGGGCCGTGAGGGCCACATCCCCCTCCCTGCCTTGCCTCCACCTCTCCCTGTGCCAGGTGCTGTGGGTGACTCAGACACAGATGGCACGTTCTAGGCATAACACGAATGAGCAGTGAACGCAGGGGGCGACAGGCTACACAGATAATCATAAAATACCCCTGTGGGGTAACAAAGAGCCACTGCAGTCACTGTTCAGCCTTTACTCTGGGGTGGGAGAACACAGGATGAGCAGGTGGACCACACCAGGGAGGCAGTGGACCAACCTCAGACTTCAAGGCGGCACGGAGTGGGGAGTGGTAAGACTGGAAACTCAACCAAGCCTGAGCACAGCTGGGAAGATATTTGGATCCATTTAACTGAAACCAAAATTCAGTGAACTCACAGAAGCAGCATAGCAGTGGCTATGAATGTTGTTATAATCGTAATAAGCATTTTTTTTTTTTTTTTTTTTTTGGTACCAGGGATCGAACTCATAACCTCACACTTGCCAGGCAGGCGCTTAAGCCACTGAGCTAAATCCCAGGCCTTCAATAAGCATTTCTAATAAATTCATTAATTATCTATTTGGAGGTTCAAATACAAACTTCTAAAAAATGCTTTTGAAAAGCAATTTTTAATAGCCTCATCCTTTCTCCCACAAAAAAAAAAAAAAAGAAAAAAAAAAGAATCCTTACTCTCTGAGTCTTCAGCCTCTTATATTTCTTAAATTTCTTTTTAACCAGGTTAGATAAGCACCTGTACCAACCACATCTGAACACACATTTGTCTGATCGCAACTGGTAAGAAATGTGGGTCTCTATCTCCAAAGCAAGGACAGCAAAGCTGGGCTTACAGTGCTGTCAGGTTCCAAAACCTGTGCTCAGTCCACCTGGCCAGAGACTGGAGATGTAAAAGCTGCCAATGACAAGGTGCTGGCCGCTGGGAGCTTACCAGGGTAAAACCATGGAGGAAAGAGCAGTTTCTGGTTGAGAGTAAAGGGCTACTGGGAAGAGGCAAGAAGTGGTGGGTGGTAGCAGAAGTTAACATTTTGAGAAGAAAACCAAGAAAGAAGAGTTGAATTAGGGTGTTTGTCTGCCTATCCTGAGCTAGCAATCTTGTTTATCTTGCTCATGGCTGTATCTCTGGGAGAACATTGCTTGGCAGTGATATGCGCTCAAAAAAATATATGCTGAATGATGAATAAATGCACCAGGACAGAACCTATCTTTAATAACCATGATGGCATAAACCACTGTTAGCTGAGCATTTCCTTTGTGCCACACCTGTGCCAGGTGCTCAGCCACACTAATGCAAACCAGGAAACCATGTAAAGCAGCACTCTTACCCTCACTTCTGGCAAGGAAGTAAGGTATACCAAGGCTCAGGCAAGCACCCAAGGGCTCTCATCCTAAGGAGCAGAGATGGGATCACAGGCAGGCCAGTCTCACTGTAAGGCCTGTCTCTGCTGTGTCAAGCTGCTTTTCAAGCACAGGCTTGTCAGGACCTTGGGCTCCACTCTGGCTGGCCCCTTCAGGATGACTTGGCCACTGTAGAGAGTCTCACTCTGTCATGTTCTTAGTCATTGAGCCCAAGCATCCTGTAAGGAGTGAGTGTTGGCAAAGACACCTACAGGGTGTTATCTGACCAGGTGTGCCTTGTGTAACTGTGGCTGCGGCTGGTTCCAGCTCCATGTCCCATTAACTCAGCTCCGTGCCTCAGAGACTACACCCCAACCCAAGTCATCCACCTCAGAGACGCATTCATTAGTTTCAGCAACAGTGGCTGAGAAGTGTAGGTGGCTTGGTAAAACCTGTTTGCAAGCTGAGTAAAACAATCCCAAAGGTGTGTCACAGTGATAGCTGGCAGCAGCTTCCTAAAAATCAGGCAAACTCCCACCCCAAACCCAAATGATCAGAGTGCCTCTGCATTAAGACCTTTCTTCCAAGAAAATCCTATCTTCTAGTATTTCTTAGAGTCCTCTTTGTATTTTTGTGATATTAAAAAATAGTGGGTTGGGAGACAGGTAGCAGTAACTGACAGTAACTATAAACTTAAAGGGCTAAGATATATTTAGAATATCTATGCAAGTTGATGCAGTTCAAAAAATAAACAGACATTCTTATCAGCAGTTGGGCAAGTTTGTGTTTAACATATGGTTAGTTTGGAAGGTAAGGGGTATATCTACTTCTCTCTGCAGAGAGCTTCTCTTTGTTTCTAGGCTTGTTCCTTGGCAAATTAACTCCCTCATGGTTGCTGGAGTTATCATCTCAGAACACAAAGCTGCTTAGTTCAATCGACTTAAATAACTGGCCAACCCACTTTGCACAGTGTATAGGTCAGTGGCTGTGGGATTTGTCATCTTGATAGATAAAGCACACAGCTCTATAAATTATTATGTTGGGGCAACAGGCAGAAAGCAACACTATTGCTGGCAGTCTAGGATCTGTTATCATGTACACAGAAGGTGCCTGGCAACCTGAGCTGACCCGACCTGGGTTAGCCTGGGTGAGGGCTCTGCCCTTCCTGAGCTTCTGTGTGGGTCAGGTGACCACTTACCTTCCTGTCAGCCGAGACACGTGCAGGGGCTGGCCCCTCTGCTTCCCAGCACGTCAACATGATCTTTGATGACCATTGCCATTTGTTTTTATGCAGGTTGCCCTCTCTAGATTTTGAGTCTCTCTAGGCTGGGGGCTTTAAGGCATCCTGATGGCTACCTATGATATGTAGAAGAGTGTTCTGTATGGTTTAAGTGCTCAATAAATGTTAATTGATTACAAATAAATGAATTCCACAACAAGATGATTTGATGCCTTTTAAATAAATACATGGAGGACTGGGTCATAAATAGGGGTCATAAACAGAGCCACTGACTGTTCTGGTATCACAGGAACTTCCTCATTTCCACATCAGCAAGTGTCTGAAGGGAGAGTATATGAGCAATCTGCTCTTTCAGGAGTGAAGACAGGACAGGCATAGTTCACTTCCACTATTTACTGGGGATATTTCTGCTTTAGGCCGAAGTGCCAACCCTGCTAAGCAGTGACTAATCTCAGAAGTTTTGAGTTGTGCTGGGCCCAAAGGTCCACAGGTCTCTTAGGCTTTACTTTGAACATGGTGCTCTCACACCTGCAGGGCCAATTCTGTATTTGTACCTTGCATAGACAGGATACGTGTGAAATTCCTCGGCAGCTCTTTTGTACCTAACCTGTTTTCTACAATGGTGAGCTCCCAAGGGTATGAAAGATGTGCCTTAGGCTGAGACTGGAAAACGTCACCTCCCACTGAGTGAGCAATGGCACACCCACTTTCTCAGTGACCTCACTTTCTCAGTGTTTTCCCTCTCCCAAAGCATTAATCTGGGAGGGATGAGCAATGCCTGGTAAATTCTCCTGTCTAGTTAAATCTTTGTTTGTGGTTACTCACACAATGAGGAAGTAAATACACCTCAGTAGTCATCCTACCATGATAGCTTTCCAGCTGCCGTTGATCTATGGCATGTATAATTTGAATTTGTTAAGAAATGAGAAAATAAGATCTGGGAATAAAGGAGCTATAAAAAGTGAGAGGATATGGGTGAGTCCCTGGATAGGGGCAGCTATTTCCCACAGACCCTGAGAACTAGAAGCGACCACAGTGTAGGGAATGTTGGTTAGAAGCATAACTCAATTTCCTGAGAGGGGTGTTTAAGGTCATTAAACAAATCACCAAGGGAGCTATGGAATACATTCCTCTGAAGGTCTTTAAAACAGAGCAGGGATTAAGTAGTCAGGATTGGGCTCTGTCTAAATCTTACCACTGTCCTGAGCTAGCCGGGATCTTTAAGGTTCTCCCCACAATGCCTCACCCTCACCAACTATCAGTGAGACAGCAGGATTGAGAACCAGGGTCAAGGGGTCATTTCATCTGCTCCCCATCAGCCATCTAAAACTTCCATTATTAGGATAAAAAGCAGCAATATTTCAAGTCTTCCATCACTGAATCAGTCTCTGACAGTCAAAAATTTAGATTTAATCCAATCCCTTGGTTAGAAGATAGGCAATGAGGTAGTTTCTTCCTATTAATCCTTATAAGATAGTAAGCTCAGGTCACCACGTCTTAAGGCTCTGCTAACACTCTTCATGCTTTCAAAGCCACTGCTGTCCAGCTCAAGTAAATCTAAAACCGAGTGAAATCCCAGCTCGACATGATTAATCTGTACATGGACAGATTCTATGACGCCATGGTTCACATCATGTCTGCTATATTAAGTAAGTATTAAGGAGTTAGGAACCTTGCACACACACACAAAAGGTGTCTATCAATGTTGTGATCACCCATGAACCCGAAGCACCCAGTATACATGTTTTTCCATGTTTTGTGCTAAATTAGGGGAATTGGTGAGAGGTGTACAGGGCTGGAGAGGATACTAGGAGGGAAGAGAGATGAGCGGCGGGCTGTAGCGGCAGGGAGGTGGGGAGAGACGATCTTGCTGGTAGGTAAGTGGTCAATAAATGTACTAGATGTTCTTTAAATACTTGCAGTCTGCCCTATGGCCCTAACCTTAGTAGGAACTTTTTAAAGGTTTCTGTTGTAATTTTTTAGTTCCTTTGGACTGTACCTGGGCCAAGCTTTTCTTTTTTGCCAGCCTAGATTCCACCAATGGCCTAGAAAAGCTGTGGATCTTGGTATGGAATTGAGGGGGTGGTAGTTCCTTAATCTCTAGAAGGTGGCAGGGCCCAGAACAGGGTTTAAGTTAGAAATGCTGAAACTTCTTCAGTTCAAGTAAGGAATCAACCTTTTCTTCTGACACTTGGTAGCATACCAACAAGCACCTTCCAGCACTTTTCTTTTTTTTTTTTTTTGGTACCCAGGGATCAAACTCATGACCCTGTGCTTGCCAGGCAGGCACTTATGTTGCTGAGCTAAACCCCCAGCCCTAGCACATTTTTACAGTGGAAAAATTCAGGTAATATTTTTAAGAAACAAGGCTTTCAACCCTCTTTCACCCTGTTTACTCAATTTTGCGAAATCAAAAGGCACTTCTAATCGACATCTACAACATCTGATTTTGTCAAGGCTATCAAGAACATTACCCCTTTTCTCCTTAGCAAACCAACCCACACAGAGGGCGGAGTCAAATGAAAAGCAGCAGTCCCTTGACCCAATGTGCCCAACTTTCACACTTGTTTTCTGTTTTCAGGGTCAACTCCAAATCACTACATAACATGCTTATATTGTTCTTGCTTAACTTATCAATTCTGGATGGCATTTTCTGAGTTCCTTTTATGACAGATCTGGGTTTATAACACTAATGACCTCCTCTCTCTTCATCTTTAACTTACAGTCATACCACTTCTGATTATCTTAATTAGATAACACATGCATCCTTTATTTTTGCTCCCTCAACAAGAAACTGTATTATTAAAAAATATTTTCTAAGGTGAGACCACAAGCATCTCTACCTTCCTCTATTCTTCTCCCCATCCTTCATCTCCTTTCAGCTGTACTTAATAGCAAGGATCTAAATCTAAGGCTCCTTTTGGTCCAGATCAAATGTCTTTCATATTTACAAGCCCAGGACCTTTGACTGACCTTGAAAGAAATCATTAGGCTACAGCTTCAAGCTACAAAGTCTTGCATTCTATTTATTTTGTATTTTCACTTGCAGGTGAATTTGAATCAGTACAATGGATTAATGAAATTTTGTTGTAAGTTACTTCCATTTATATTAAATTTTATTTGGTTAGGTGAAATACTGGATATATAGTACATGGGGTGTGAATATGTACACCAAAGAAAGGGTTCTTGGATTTTTGGTAGCTACCTTGCTATTTTGGTCCTCTCAGCTATAG
The DNA here is from genome assembly GCA_004027295.1 of Dolichotis patagonum. Classification (NCBI taxonomy): domain Eukaryota; kingdom Metazoa; phylum Chordata; class Mammalia; order Rodentia; family Caviidae; genus Dolichotis; species Dolichotis patagonum. Next base: position 26,732 of record PVJX010015076.1, read on the forward strand.
CCAGTTGTCTATCTACTCAGAGAGCCCCCTCTTTCCACCTAAAGCAGCCAAAACACAAAAGATGTGTTTCTCCTAATGTTGTTTTCCTTCCATTATCCTTTTGTTTTGAGACAGGGCCTTATTATATACTCCAGGATAGCCTTGAACACGTGGTGATCTTCCTGGCTCAGGCTCTTGGGCGCTGGGAGTACAGGCATACACCACCATGCCTGGCACCTCTATTTCCTGATCCTTGTTTCTTGTCTTTGGAGTTTGCCTGGGTTTTTCCCTTCAGAGAAATGCCTGTCAGGGTGCAAGGTTGGGATTAAGTGCATGTGGTCTCCAGAATTTCCATGGTGGTTCTCTGCTCAGCCACCTCCAGTGACAATCATCTGCAGTGACTAGCACACCCATGGCCATGGAAGAGAAAACGGGGCTTTTTAAAAGGTTATGCTTATATGCTTATGCTTACATCTTTTTGTTTTGGCTTGTGGTCAATCAATGCCCCTTTGGAGAGGACAACAGGGAGGGTGCAGAAACAAGGCTGACAGGAACCTCAAAGCCACAGAAGCTTATATTTGGTTCTGTTTTACCTACTAAAGAGGACTCACTAATAGAATCTGAGAATAAAATTGCAGTAAAATTAGCTCTCATTAGAAGGATCAGGGTGAGTCAGGGAGAAGGAACAGGAAGCATGTCAAACAAAATACCAACTTTCCCAAAGAACACTGCGGAACTGGCAAGCTTGCTACTTTGCCCTGTTTGCTATTTAGGTTCCAAGCACTATGACTGATGGCAAGTTTTTAAACCACAAGGCTTACATTTAAAGGAAAACTCGGGTCTTCTGAACCTCTTACTCCTCTATCTAGGATAGAAGTACCAAAGGACAGCACATTTAGGAATCTGCCTTACAGTCACCCGCCAATGCTTTCTGAGGTCAACTGTGACTTTCCAATTCGAATGTGTCATGAAAGGAAGGTGAAAATGTCTTTTAAACAGCACAAAACTTTAAAGAAAATTCCGTGACACATCTCAAAAGCATGTCGCATCCTGTTCAGAATGCTAAAAGCACCTCAAATGAATGAAAGGATGTGGCAGCCCATGTGCCAAAAAATGTGCTTCTGTGGTCACATTTGTATTTTCTTAATCTAATACTGCCTTTGATTCTCTGCAGCCTGTTTCTCACAAAAGGGTAAGTAATTTAGAACAGAGATAATACCTAATATCTAATAGTCCATCAGGGCTTGTCAGAGGTTCCGATGTTTATTTTCTACCTTTCCTTCTGCTGAGGTATACTTTCAGCTTGAGTTCTGCTCTTCTGAACAGATGGTTATCATTTAACTAACAACAATGCTGTGTTTATTTACCAAGGACTCAGGATAGAAACACAAAGTAATGAATATGATTTAGTTTCCACTAGTGATAGTTGAAAACAGAGCCTAAATCAGAATCTAACAGATGGAACTTTCAAAATTCAGAAACAGATTTCAAAGAGACCCTAGAGGTGGCTATTAGAGTGCCTGGGTTTATAAAACATAAGTGGTGGTTGGCAGAAATTGCATATGAAAGAGACTGGCAGGATATGGCTTTGGAACCTCACATACATAAAATGAATTATTTGGTGAGAGTATTTCCCTTTGTTTATAGCCCTAGGTTCTTTTTTAAGAGAAGTCTATATGAGAAGTCTAATAAATTGCAATATGATGCTAGAGGGTCGCATAGGAAGCGAGTCTCATGAGGAGTCACACTTCTATCTGCTCAGGCCTCCCCGACTCCTCAGGTACACACAGCGCCTTCACCCCACACAGAGCCATCACTGCAGAACCTTGCTCGCCTTGCTCATCTGGGAATTGGCACCAGCTGGCCACATTTGAAACACGTCTACAACTGGGTTTTCAGGTTCTCACCTACAGATCAGACACCTGGAGTTCATTTTCTTGAATCTGTATTTGAAATATTAAACGTTTGAGTTTGAAATCATGAAATTCAGACTAGAAAGAAATCAACAAATGTTTTAAAGATAGGAATATTCTGCTAGCCAATCTTTTAAGTTGATTTTTTTGTGTGTGCAATTTGGCTTTCTTTCTCCAAACTTTACTAAAGGCACTTTCAAAGGCCATGACATCTCCTGTTAGGCGGAGGTGTCTGACCGTGGTGTCCTCTTCTCTCGGAAAGTCACCTTCCCGTTCTTCCTCCCTTCTTGTTCATCCACAAAGCACAGGAATTGTCTATAGTTCCACCCTGGTCCTTCTCTTCATGCTACGTGTCCTCGTAGATCCTCCTCTTTGGGAGGTTTTGCCATAAATTTGGCATTGCCTTCCAGTTCCGTGCTTGCCTGGTCATCCCTTTGTACCTTCCTAGTATTTCTCAGCCCTGCCCTCCAGGTGACTCCCGATCTTGCCATAGTTTTCAAGGTACTGTCAGTGCATTTTCAAATATATCTTTTATATTCTCTCACGCTGTTTTCGTCCAACCAATACAGACTGCTTCGTCTTACCTGGACATCTCTTCCCCATGCTTGGTCTCAGTCACATTTATTAACAGCTTTACTGAAACATCAATGACACATAATAAACCCCATCTACTTAAAGTACAAAATGTGACAAATTTTGAGATACATATCTATCCATGAAACCATTAGCACACTCACAACATCCATCACCCCCAAAAGACTCGGTATTATTATGTAGTTAGATGGGGGTGCTGCACACGAGACTGACTACAGAGAAAGATAATGTGCTTTGTATTTTAAAAAGCTAGAAGCAGTTTGAATGCTTTCAGGTGATGAGCATTTGGGTAGATACGTATAACCTGACTGAAACATTACACAATGTGTACATGTACTGACATATCACATGGTATCCTGTGATATGATTTTTATCAGTTAAAATTTAGAAAGGAAAGAAAAAGTCTCATCTTGATATTGGAAACTTGTTTTGTTCAGTCTGACCAGATAGTTCTAACTGATATTTGCTGTTTTTTTTCCCCCTCAATTTCTGTTTTCATTGATTTCTGCTCCAATTCCTATTTTCCTTTATTTTGCGTTCTTTGGTTTAATTTGCTTTGATTTTTCTGGTTTCTTGAAATGGAAACTGAGGTCTCTGATTTGAAACCTTTCTTCCTTTCTAATCTGGGTATTATTTCTATTTAACTATTGCTTTAGGAATGTTACAAAAATTTTGATGTTACATTTTCATCTTCATGCAGCTCAAAATACCATGGATTACTTTGGAGTATGGTTTTTAGTTCCCAAGTTTTAAAGGATTACTTCAAAGATTTTTCTGTTACTGTTTTTAATTTGATTTCATTATGGCAGAAATCTTGGACTCTTTTAGACTGTGACATGAAACAGAATATTGTCTATCATGGCAAAAACACATTTGAAAACAATGTATATTCTGATTTTGTTAGGTAAAATGTTTTAAAATATGCTAGTTCTGCTGATAGTGTTCAGGTCTTCTGTACACTTGGTAATTGTCTGTTGACTTATTAGATAGAAACATTTACATTTCCAACTGGAATTGTAGATTTTACTATTTTTCTTAACATATTTTGAAAGTGTCTTATTATAGCATAAATATTTAGATTCTCTCTCTCTCTCTCTCTCTCTCTCTATATATATATATATATATATATATTTCTTTTTGAGACAGTATTTTGCTATGCAGGTTGGCCTTAAACTCACTATACTGACTTGAATTTGCAGTGATCCTCCTGCCTCAGCCTCTAGAGTGTTGGGATTACAGGCATGTGCCACCATGCCTGGCATTTGTTATATTCATGAATTTATCCATGTTACTGTTATTTTAAAACAGGAAACTGTATTTTAAAAGATTTAGATAACATGAAAAATGTTATAGATTTATTCATGTAGCTATTATTTCTAGTGCTTTTCATTCATTTTTGGAAATCTATATTTCCATATTATATAACTTTAGTCTGTCTGAGGGACTTAAACATTGAGTTTTCAGGGGAATGAACTGCTTCATCTTTTGTACCAAAATGAAACATGCACATGCATATACACAGTGGATCAAGATGGATGAAATGGGGAAAGAAAAAGCAAAAAGGAATTAAGTTGTATTATGTACATGCACTAATTCCCCACAAAGAATGTAAATACTGTGTACTACAAACATGTACTACATGGGGGAAAAAGCTGTTTTGGCTTGGTATAGAATTGTCAGATGACAGTTTATTTTTCCTAAAGTACTTTAAAGATGTTCTACAGAGTTCTTGTTTGCACTGTTTCCAAGGAGAAACCTGTTATCATCCTTATTCTTTTGTATATAATGTGTTGTTTTCCTCTGGCTGCTTTTAAGATTTTACTTTTATCATTAGTTTTGAGCAACTTGACTATGATAAATGCCTTACTATAGTTTTCCTCTTCTATCCTACTTTATTTATTTACTGGCTGTGTTTTACTGAATTTCTTGAATCTGTGGGGTTTATAAAGTTTTCATTAAACTTGGAAAATTCCAGCCGCTATCCTTTCAGGTATTTTTTTCTCTCCTCTCCCCTTCATTAGGGACTTAACTGAAATGTATGTTAGCACACTTCAAATTATCCAATGGTTGAATGATCTGTTCATTTTTTCAAAGTTTCTCTTTTTCTGTGCGTCTATGTTCTATTACTGTCTTCAAATATACTAATCTTTACTTGCACAATGTCTAATATACTGTTACTCCCATCCATTGTTTTTTCATTTTAGACACTGCAATGTTCACTTCTGGAAGTCTGATTGTGTGTGTTTTGGGTGTCTTTCACATCAACGACTTGCAATGTATTACAACATGTAATGTGTTAACTGAAAGAGTTGTGCCCTGGAAAGCTGCGGTGGGAGGCAGGAGCAAGGGGCGGGACCAAACCTTTCCTGCGAAAGGTTAGCCCCAATCAATAACCTATGCACTACCTGTCCCCGCCCTAAGCACCACCCTGGTCAGAGTACCCTAACCCACACGTGTGGGTTAGAGAAGGCCAGGCTGTCTGTGGTTGTGGACTTCTCTCCACATCCTTGGGAATAAAGGTCTCTTTTATCTCATATTTTGCTGTTTCACCGCTCCGAAAATCCTAACATTAACTATTGTTATTCTCCTATTAATTTGTTATGAAATTTTGTTTTACCTTTTTTCCATAAAATTAAAAAAAAGAAGATTAAAAGTACCAATACCTGGCACTCCCTAGAAGTGAATAGCAGTGCTTGTTCCCAGCAGCTAGATGGAAAATTTACAGTACTGCACTCCACAGGGGATTGAGCTTAGTACCCAGAAAGGTCCTGCTGTTGTAGTGAGGAATAATTAGCCCTATGCTGAGCACTGCTTTGGTCTCCTCTAACAAATCTTCACTGCGGTGTCCAAAAAACTCAGTTATTTCCAAGTAACTTTAATACAAACTTGGGAAAAACCCAAAAATACTTATAGGAATATAGAATTATTCAGCACCAAAGTAGATAAAACAGTGTCTGGCATCCAACCAAAAATTAGCAGGCCTACAAAGAAACAGGAAAAACAACCCTTATGAGAAGAAATATCAATAAAAATCAACTTAGTACTGCCAGAGATGTAAGAAATAGCTAACAAGAACACTAAAATAATTACCATGCCTGTTTTTTTTTTTTCTTGACAAGGAGTTCTCTAAGTTGTCTAGTACTGCTTTGCCCATTTTATACCTAAATTTCTTTCTCTCTTTATACCTTCAGGCAGATTCTTTTCATTTTTTATGATATTCTAGGCCTGGTATCTAAGACCAGAATAAAACTCTTCGCTTTATTTAGTAACAATTCTATCTTACTGAGGCTCAAACTGATTTTTTTCCACTATGAAACTTTTATGCAAATTTATTGGTAAACTAGTTGCCCTGCTTCTGGAAGAAAAAAACTGTCTAAAATTATGTAACATTTAAATAATTTTTTTCTGCTTATAAGATGTCAGTTACAGGAAATTTGACATTCTACATTTTTTGAGGTCTGAATATCATATCAGCTATTTATTTTGGTTTCAGATATTGAAGAAAAGGAGTCTTGGAATAATTTGTCAGTGTGTCAAAGAGAAACTAAAGGAAACAACTGTTGTTACTTTTTAAAGGAAAGTCAGGGGATGGTTTCTGAGTTCAATGAATTCAAAGGCCATTAAGCAGAGAAACCCAGGATCTGCAGGGGTTCTGGCTAGGAACATATGCCATGTGGAAACGTCAATCCTCCAAGCTAATGTTGTAGAAAACACTGTGCCTCCGGAAGTTCTGGGAAGAAAAACTGATCAAAAGAATGATCTTGTACTCTCTTCTGCAGAGGGAAGTTTCTTCTCTGCAGTCCAGTGCTGCATGTGACTGAGGGAATCAGAGAGATTAGAATCTTGGGGACAGATGTGGCCCCAGGAGCTTCCCTATTCTACATCTGTGAATGACACATTGGACCCAAAGGCAGAACTTTACATTTACTTCTCTGCGTGGTTTCTGCTCATTATTCTAGCCTGTCAAAATATTTTGAATCCTGATTCTGTCACCTAAAGTGTAAGTTATCCTGCCTGGATATGTGTCACTAGTAGATTTATCCAAGTTGTTGTTTAAAAGACAGTCATGTCAGTTTTATCTCCCTGAACTTATGCTGACGTTTGTAGCCCCCCAACTATTTGTAAATTATGACAATTTCAGAATTTTTCTGAAAATTCGTGTTATGTTTAATATCATTGTAATTTGGGATTTTTATGTCTGCAAAACCTGCCCTCAACACCTGGGCCCTTTCCCTTCCTCATGACCACACAGCGGTTTCTGGAAGAGGAGGTTTCAGGCTGAGATGCTTCCCAGTGTCGCCAGTCACCTGGCCTGGAGGTCTGAACCTATGAAGCATTCCATCCTTCTCTTTTCCTAGTTGGGTTTTACATTTCCTTAGTGCTTATTTGCGTTTGAAAAACTTACCTCTTGAAGAATAAGACAAGTAACACCCCTTCCTTGTTTTTGTTACCATTCCCCCCCCCCCCCCCAGACTTACTCTGTTAAGATTTTCTTGAACGCAGGTAACAGAAACCCAATTTGTATTAGCTTAAGTAACAAAGGGAACTTGTTATGAACCAGGATAACTTATTGATAAAAAGTAATTTGCCAAGTGGTGAATTCAATGAAAGATCAATTTGCTGAATGATCACTTTGCCAACTTTGCAGTATTTAACAAAGCTTTTTTTTATTTATTCAGTTTTTGTTAGGTGGATTATTGGGGCTGAGCAGTGAATTCTTGGGGTTCTTGGGCCTTCAGATTCTCCTTCACTTTTCAGCCTACCCACCCCTCGCTAGCCCCCACGCCTTCCCTTGTGCTGCCCCTCAGACTGCAGCATTGGGGAGACTCCTCCTCCTCTTTCCTCTTCTTCCCCTCCTCTCCAGTCAAGCCCAGCTGTAGCAGCAGAGAAACTGCTGTTAGAAGAAGAAAATGCAAACTCATCACTTACAACTTTGTAGAAATCCTCAAAAGCCATTACTGCTATCTTATCTAACAGAATGGTTACAAACTGTACAGAGTCAAAGGAGGCACATTTTGGTAAACTGGCGAGTTTGGTAAATAAGATGATTTGGTCATTTGGAAAATTTGATAGAATACTAAATATCATATGGGAAGCAACAGAAGGAAGAGTTCAAATTTAGTATCAACTAAAATTCCCATAAGAAACACTAAAATTCAGCTGGGAATATAGCTCAGCAGCATAGTGCCTACCTGCTAAGTGCAAGGTTGTTAGAGTCCCAACACAAAAAACAAAAACAAAACAAAACAGCAACAAAACAAAACAAACAATAAACAAAGAAATAAATGCTAAAATCTATGGAGTTTTACAATTGCTTTGTATTTAAGACTAGTGTGGGAAGTGTAAAGGAAAATTGTGGATGTGCATAACCAGAAATGTTGGCTGACTGTCAACAGTTTATGACCATCAAGCCCCAGTGTCTGGCACTGTTCTCTGGGTTGGTTAAACAGCCTTTTGAGCCCCTCTTAGAGCACAGTGATTATAAAGACATCTAACAGAATGGTATCTTTCCCTGACTATTCTAAGTAAACTGCAAATATTCCTGCAAATCTGACTGCAACCCACTTTTCTGCTTTAATTCATTAAAAAACTAAACTAACCCAATGGCCTTACTTTTCTTCAATATGAATGCACCTTAAAATACTGTTAAGAGGAAGACATTTAAGAATTCACCCTCTAACAATTTTCTTTTTCTTTTTTTTTTTTTTGGTACTGGGGATCGAACTCATGACCTTGCACTTGCCAGGCAGGCGCTTAAGCTGCTGAGCTAAATCCCCAGCCCTCTCTAACAATTTTCAAGTGTAGAGTATGATGTTGCCCACCATATGCAATTCACACTGGTGAATCTGTTTTTTTTTTTTTTTTTTTTTGGTACCAGGGATCGAACTCATGACCTTGCACTTGCCAGGCAGGCGCTTAAGCCACTGAGCTAAATCCCCGGCCCAGTGAATCTGTTTTTGACAAACAGGCTGGTTTCAGATCCTACAAAACCTTTCAGTCAAACAAGACAGTTACCCTGAAGGTCACCGGTGGTTGCTTTCCAGGTAAGTTGACTGGGCCAGCAGGCATTTAGGCCCTGCTTCTTCCCTGAGTCTAGACGCTGTTTGTTGCTGTCTCTCACTGAACCAACTTCTGTATCTTTGGAAATGTGCTCAGCTGCAGCTGCCAAGTGCTTCCCTTGCGACGCTGGAGAGGCAGTGAGCAGTCGTCTCCTGGCCCAAAGCCCAAACATTTAGAAGATGGCAACTGTGGCCCAGTTTGGGTCAGTGCTATCCTGCATTACTCAGCTCTCGCCTGGGAGTTGACCATGAACAGATGTGGTGCCTCTGGTGGAACCATACAGATATGTGACAGGAGAGAGACAGGTTGCAAAGAAGGCTGCTGTTTAGACTAAATGACAAATGTCTCCACATGTAAGTTTTCCACTTCTCTAAATTAATATTTCCATTATTCTCTTTATCCTCTTAAAATTTTTCTCTACCTAACAATTGCTGTAGAAGAGGATGAAGGTTCTTTTCTAAAAATTCTATTTTATTTTAATTTATTAGTACATGTTTGCAGTACATGCTGTTTACATGCCTTGTGTGGAGTTGGTACACATACATAATGTATCTTAATTCCTTTTTTCATCCTCTTTCCGTTCCTCCCTCCTCCTCTTGATTCTCTTTCCCTCTCAGAACAATTTACTTCCCTACTTCCTATTATCTTTTATTTTGCTCTTTTACTCTAGGTTGGGGTGAAGGTTCTTTAACCTCTTGTTCCTTGCTATTTCTGAAGTCAAGAAATCCAAGGGCTGGGGATTTAGCTCAGTGGCTTAAGTGCCTATCTGGCAAGCGCAAGGTTGTGAGTTCGATCCCCGGTACAAAAAAAAAAAAAAAATGGAAATCTAGGTATTTCTCATTTTAGGGGTTTTTATTGTTCATAACTACAGAAGTAGCCAAAATACAAAACAGTGGAGAAGCTACAAAGGTGAAGGAGTATACACAGCTTCTTCTCCATGAGGATTTCTAATTTCTGGGTTTGTTACTAAAGACTGCATCTGCCTCTGTAACCTCCATTTCTGTTTTTCTTTCTTCTCTTAATTCATTGTTTTGGCATGTGGGGGGGGGTCACATACATATATTATATATCAACTTGTGTTCTCCATATTTATACTTCCCTCAATATTTCAGTATTTTGCATTCTTGAAATGCTTGGGCAGGATGATATCTGTGTCAATAGGTTTTTTGTTGCATTGGATGGTTTTATATTTATTTATACTTATTTTCTCCCCATAGACAAAGTTCAAGTGTGCCAACAAGAGTTTTATAGGTTCCTACTTATTGTTCCAGGCTAATTTCTTGCTATAATCCCTTTGGTTCCCTGCAATCACCCAGTTCTCCAAATGTACCAGGATACTTCTCTCCATCAAAGTTTGCATATTCCACCTACTTCTCTGGGGGAAACCTTCCCCTGTTCCCCATACCATCCTTCTTATGAGATTCAGAGCTGTTTACAGAGAATTTCTTTGTGCCCCTCCTGTACCAAGCCCAGCCTATGGTGGGTGCTCCATGAAGGCATGCTGAATGAGCACATGAAGATACAGCAGTGTTGTTGCAGATAAAACATTCGGTTAAGTATGTTATGCTCACATAAAATCCCAATTCCAATATAGCTGATAAGATCCAAAATAAACACATTAAGAAAGCTTTTGAAAAATCCCATTAACGAGTTATACTTGACATCCAGTTCAGGAAGAAAGTCCAACGATAGCAACCAGGGTATTGTTCATTAACCACCTGGTGAATTCTTAAATATCTCACAGGATCTCCATTTTAACCTATCTTGTAAAGTTTCATGCTACAGCCTTTAAAAATGTAGTATGACTCCTATAGGTGTATATCACCTGTGGGGACATTGAGAAGATCAGTATTCCAGTACTTTTAGATTTACTCTTTCAACATGAAAGGCATGATGGACACGTCATAAAGCAAGTCAGTCACTTTGATCTGCACAAAAATCCCCAGACAACCTCCAACATAAAAGCAGGAAGAGCTGAGGATGACTATGTCCCCTGCACATCCTCTAAGGGAGCTCTGGCCAAGGGTAGCACTTCTTAGTCTCCACAGGCACAGCACAGAGGGAGCGAAATGGAGAAAGGAGACTGCTCACAGTAGATGGCAGCTGCTATGCCTCACCACTGTTTGAATTTGGTCTTGGCTTAGTCACACTGACAGCCTTTTAAGGTTTCTCTTTGCCTGGGTTTGGAACCCAGCATGGGGGCAGGGGATGTTCTCTCTGTACTCTCTGGTGCACAGCAGATGGGTCTGAGTAGACATATACATAGGTTGAGCACATTATGTGGAAGCCTGCTATTTGCAGGTGGGTTTTCCTATGTGGGAGTAGACATGTGGGGCCTCCCCGCCAGCTTCACGGGTAATTAAAAACCACTGCTTAGACTGACTGATGGCTCCTCTGGCTGAGTAGATGTTATCAACAGAATCCTGGTCCTGCCAATTCTTATCTCATTTCTAATCCTCTTTGCTTCTTTAATCTTCCCTACTGCCTCTTTCCCTGAACCTCAGCCCTCCTCTTACCCCAACCTCTTTTCACTGGGGCAGTAGGAGATGTTTATTTTGCACTTGGTAATAATTTGGAAAAAATGAACATTTAATGGCTTCATTAAAAAAACAAAAAACAAAACACTGACAATGGTCTCAGCACATTGGCCACATCGAAACCTGATGTGCTCATGTTGGTCATTTTCTGTCAGCTTCTAAAGTCATTGGCTCCCAAACTGTGTGTGTAGGAACACTTGGGTAGCTTCTCGAGATGTGGATTCCTGGAGATCACCACTTAGAAGCCTTGGAAGGGCCTAAGCCTCCCAAGGGGATGTCAATGCAGATGCAGCACACACTTTAAGGAGCCTTCTCATAAAAAGACTGTCATTGTGTTTTCACGGCTGCATGCTGTTCTATTTTTTGGAAGTACCACAATGTATTTAACCACATTAATTCTGACAGACTTTTATATGATTTCTATGTGTTCACAATTTGAAACAATACTGTGACATTTGTTTTTCCTGCCCAGGTCACTCTACTCTGTGTGGGAAATGCTAGTCTCATACACTTCACTCCCAACCACTCCTGCCCATCTCGGCCTCAGGCTTTCCAAAACTTGCTTGTCTCCTGGTCTGACTAGAGGCTGCCATGTTCTGTGAAATGATGACTTCTCTGGCTAACGTGACTGCCACTGAGGTAGGAGGCTTACTCATGTCATGACAATCTCATGGCTCTGGTTTACAGTTGCTAAGCTGGTGGAACGGTTTCCCTGGGATTTTGGGACAATAGTCCTGAGAATATGGCCCTTCCTTCCTTTTGGTGGCAAAGCTGGAAAGTGAGATCCTAGGAGTCAGTTGCAGACATTTCCAGTCACATGGAAGAGTGAAGCTGGCAAGCAAAGAGAAGTGAAGATGAAAGATGGAGATTGTGACAGCTTTTGACTCTCTGATCATAGCTGCTCCTCTTCCAAAAAGCCCCAGGAGCATGCATAGTTTCTGAGGCATTTGATTGTTAAACAAAAATGACAACTTGGTTGGGCATATAATTCTCCAGCCCTAACCTTTTCCCTTTGAAAAATTAAGATGCTGTTTCAGTGGTTCCCAGCATTTGCTGCTGCAGAAGAGAAATGAAGGAAATTCTGGTTTTTCTTTTTTCCTTTGTAAGGGTATCTTACCTACTCCTATGCCTGTGTGATTAGCAAGTACAGATGTGTTATTAATCCTGGAAATTAAAAAGGTCACTATGGTAACAGATAGGCACTTTAAATCATCAGAGAAGGTGTTTTCAGAGCAGTAAGATATTCACCTAGTATATGTTAAATTATCATATTTCATTAAATATGTCTTCTCTGTAAGATGTATCCTTCATTTGTATATCACTAAGAAAAAATGTTTCGCGTCATAACTATGAGAATCCATCAATTATAAGTTACATTACAACTTCAGAGATGTTAACATTCAACAAATATATTTAGAATCCATGAAATACAGTATGACTTCTGCTTAGTCTTTTTCAAGTAGCCACCATTTAAATTTTAACTTTTTGTTCTCAATCTTGTCAGTTGAAAAAAAAACCAAAAAACAAAAAAAAAATTGTCTTTTTCCTCTGCGTATTAGAAACCTCCTCAAATTTGCTTTTAGATCAACTCTACTTTCTGCTATATCAAGTGCTATTTTCAGATTTTTTTTTTTTCCTGAGACAGGATCTTGCTATGCAGTTGAGGCTGGCCTTTAACTCACTACGTAGCCCATGCTGGCTTCCAACTCATGGTGATCCTCTGCCTCAGCCTCCCAAGTGCTGGGATTACAGGTGTGTACCACCATGCCCAGCCAGATTTTAATGTTGATTTAAATTCATTCGTATCTTTTCTTATTTAATTCAAATAACTGAACATTATTATTCCTCTATCAGTGAGTACTTTCTTCACTTCTGTCACATCTTCAGTCTGTTTATATAGAAACCATGCTTTCCTACAGCAGATAGTTTACATATGAACATTCTGTTACACTCTTTTAGAAACAGGTTTTTCTCTTTTCTTTCAAGTCTTATTGTTTACATCTATTGTACTGTTAATATCTTTCCTGATGGACCCTATGCTAAGAAGATCTCATCTTAGTCCTCGGGTTCTTACATAAAAGGAGCATATGGAGTATCCTGGGTTCTTCCTTCAGTCCACCTGTTTGTACTTAGAATCCCTTTCTCAGCTCTTACACTAGGGAGCTGGCTTATGTGCACAGCCTGTAGTTGTGGTTTCAGTCTTTCACTTATTAAGAAACTGCTGATGTGAGCAGGAATCCCTGCATCCTGCTTCCTCGTCAGCTCACTGACAGTCTGAAATTATTTCTAGTTGTTTAGTTGTTAAAGCAAAGTGAACGAAAAGCTGCAACCCTCAGCATATAACACACTATAGCTGTTCTAGCCATAGCCCTTTTAGCTGCCGACCTACTATCTTGAAATACCTAATCACTCTATCCCCAGATGCATTACACTGCTTAGAGCTGTAATCCCGTAATCAGTACAAGAGGTATTCATAGAAGAAGGGGCACTAGAAAAGGGTTCTTCCTTTCTTCCAGAAAGAAAGAGGATAGCATTAGCATCTTCTCACTGGCGAAGTGTACAAAGTCAATGAGGGAGGGCTGATCAGCCAGCAATCATCTACTTCTTAACCAATATTCAACTGGGATTTACAGAGAATCTTCTGTGTCTGGCACTATTTGAACACTAGGACAAACTACAGTGAACAGTACAAAGAGTCTCTGCTTACATGGAACTTATATTTCAGTTGCAACATATCCAAGAAACACACATACAAGTAGAAGTATGGCATCTTAGATGGTAAGGAAAGCCTTGGGGTGAAATGAAGTGGGGTGGGGGAGAGGGACTCCTGGGTTGGGGGCAAAGAGCTCTTTTCTATAGGACACTTGGGGAAGGGCTGCTGAGGTGATGAGAGGTTAAGGACACCCTGTTAGTATCTTTGTGGCTAAGGAAAGTTTCCAGCTTCTGGAAAGTTAGCATCTCTTCCTGTGGCCACTCACTCTTCTGCTGTAATAAGTTAGATGCCTTCAATTATAATTTTATTTTAAAACATTACTATTGTTATTATCATCACTACTGTTTTGTTGTACTGGAGACTGAACCCAGGATCTTTGTACTGAGCTGCATCTCCAGTCCTCCCCCTCCCTTTTTCGAGAAAAGGTCTCATTAAGTTGCCCAGACTGGGCTCAAACTTGCAGTCCTCCTGTTTCAGCCTCCCAGAAGTCTGGGATTACATGTGTGTATCACCACACTTGGGTAACAGCTATAATTTTAAATCAAACAAATACTCGACTGTGATGGACCAAAATTGAACCAACCAATCCTCTCTGGTGATAATCTACATTATTTTCAACTATGTTTATGTTTTTAATACATTTTTAGTTGGAATATAAGTTACTATGATGAGTAGCCAGGCTTTGGGGAAATAGTCTAGGAACACAAATCAATGAAATGAACATGTACACGGAGGACAGGAAAGATGTTGGTTACAGCATTAAGGTGGCTGCAGCAGCCGATGGTCAGGGGCAGGCAGCAGCTGAGACCTGAGGGAGGTGGCTCACTCTGCTCCCTCCTCCTCTCATCAGTCGCCTTCATCTCTCCTGGCCCCTAGCCTCTACCTCCCTGCCAGCAACAGTGATGCACAGCAGCCAAGCAATGGCCTGCTTCCTGGTGTGTGTGTGCCCACGGTTCTGAGGGAGAGTTAAGAACATAAGCAAGCCACAACAGAGAAGCAGGTCAAATGTTCCGTTAAATTCAGTAACAGTGCTCCTTTAATTAAACAGATATTAAGGATACTGCTGATGAGAAACAAGAAGCAGATGGCACTGACTCCTGGCTTTCATCCACAGAAATAGAACAGGAAAAATAAGAAATTTCAAGGCTGGAGATTGGGCTTATACTGAGGTTTCCGGTATCCAGACAGGCAAATGCCTGGACAGCTGCTTAGGGCAGATGGGTCCTTTGACAGCTTAATATGCAGGGTTGCTGGTGACTCCATAGTCAGGGCAGCCAACATGAGACCATCTGTTTACTAGTGGGCAGAAAAGCTCACTACCAGCAGGTAGCTGCTGCTGAGGATGGAATGCAAACTGAGAACCTGGTTCACCATCTTCATAACCAAACCACTGCCACATGGGAAAAGAAACCTGCTTTGCTTCTGGCTGGCTCTGTGAGGTATACAGGACCATACAGAATGGTGACAGTCCAAGAGGCTGCATCTGATTCCATGAGACAGAAAGTATCTTTTGTCTTACTCTACTTTCCTAAACAACATAGAAAAATAATAATAAATCCACAGCCATTTCTAATATGCTTAAAACTCCCTGCCATTTGTTTTATTAAAGTGAAGACTTTAAATAAAGAGGTTGAAAGAGGTTCACAGTGAAAAATACTCCTACTACCTCATGTTCCAAATAGTGTTCCAGTCTCCTCTCCAAACATGATTGCCCATTGTCTTCATATTTTTTCAGACACAGTCTGTCATACTCATAACTACATTTGAGTGCTTGTCTGTATCTGTATCTCTGTATATTAAGTAGAGGGGAAAGGTAAGGTTCAGAATGGTGTATGTCACATACTACTATTTATTTAAAAATATTGCGATGAGAGAAATCCACAATAGATTATTTTAAAACAGACCTCTCTCTCTTACACAAATATAATCTTTTTTACACAAATGGTAGTATTGCTACACAGACTGTTCTGTATCTTCCTTTCTCCTCACTCAATATATTTTGGAACTGATTTTATATCAATATAGAATTTTTCTCTTTCTGCTACTGCATTTACAGAGAACAAAGGCAAGGAAAAGTACTGCAGTACAGAAACCTGTTCAACCTAACCAGCTCATCTGAAGTGTATTTTGACGTTGGGTGCTTAACACTCCTGCCAGCAGAATGTCTGCTCTGTAGGACTGTCATGGTTTATGTCAGTGGCCCCCAAGCCTCATGCCTTTGCATTATGCATTTGTGATTGGTTCATTGTCTAGTGCTTGGATTGGGGGTGTGAGTGCTACACTGGCCTAGGGGTGGAGCCAGGATGTGATGTAATGGTAGGAAGAAGGCGTGTCTCTCTCTCTTGCCGGTTCCCGCTTGTGGTTTGCAGCCGCCATGAACTGCGGCCCCGCCATGCCATCCTGCCTTGGAGCCAACTGAGTATGGACTCAAACCTCCAAAAACTGTAAGAAATAAACCTTTCCTTTCCCAACTTTGGGCATCAGGTATATTGTCTCAGCGATGAGTAAAAAGTAACTAAGACAGAATTTGGTACCAGGAGTGGGGTCATTGCTGTGACTATACCTGACCATGTTTTTTGAGAGGCTTTGGAAATGGCTTGTGGGCAGAGTTTGGAAAGGTTCGGACATGTCACCTGGATGCACAGAGCTGGAGCAACTTAGGTTGTTCTGTAGAGGAGATTCTGGTCAGAGCACAGGAGACCAGAAGGCTAGAAAGCCTGATGGTAAAGACCAGGCTTGGGAGGTTTCTGCTGGGAAGAAGGACTGTATTGGTTGTTGGACTCCCTATGATGTGTGTTATGGCTTGGCAGAAAGTTTGTCTGCAGTTT
>PVJX010015077.1:0-43402 GCA_004027295.1 Dolichotis patagonum
AGGAGGAGGAGGAGGAGGAGGACGACACTGGGCCAGGAAACTTCCCAAGCACTTTCCAGGGGCAATCTCATCAAACTCTCACAGCAACCCTACCAAGGTAGGAGTTTACCATCTCCACCATGTAGCCACAGAAGTGGAGATTTGAAAAGAAGGCTGACTAATTTGTCCAAGGTCATGCTATATAGAAAGGAACGAAGCCAAGTGCAGCACTGAAGATGACGGAAGCTGCGGAAGGAATTTTAGCGTCCCTGGTAAGACCTGGTGTGGACAGAGTGCCTGACAGTCTCTGGGGCCCCCATTCTCTCAGGGATTTCCCTGGCAGAGGCTATTCTGGCCATCTGTAATATGCTGTGGAGAGAAGGATTGGTCTCCCTGAGTAGAACCAGGCCACGAGTCCTGTGTCCCTACAAGGGCCCTCGAAAGGAACCAGGCACCAATGCAATCTGCTTAAGACAGTGTACACTTAAATAAGAAACCCACAGCCCATCATAAGAGCTTGCTCTTTCCCCAGGCCTCTGCCTGGGCCTTGTATCCTGACAGCATTCACAGAAGGCTCCCTGCAAGGTAATCTACATTCCTCAAAAACCCTGTGGGGTAATTCAGCTTCCTTCTCTAGCCAGGAGCAATGATTCATTCACAAGAGTGCTGCTAACTTGTCTGATAGAAGACCAGACTTTTGGGGAAAAAAACAACAACTAGGAGATTTCTTCTGAACAGGAGGTCACTTTAAAACTCAATTTAGTGACACCCATGTGGGCTTTCCCTGGCACCAGGAATATATGGACAAATAATTGGGGACAGCTGCTGTCTTGGCTGGAACCACTCTACTTGTATAGCTCCAAGATTATACCTTGGACCCTGCTTCTTTATGTACTTTGGAAATAAACTACTGTGGATGCCCCAGAGCACCCAGACAATGGAAGAAATGACTTGCAGAGGCCGACCACATCCCAGCTGCAAACCCCATCCAGTTCCCTGGCTCAGTCATCACCACTATATGACAGAGAGAGAAGGAATAAATGATGGGTTTCATGTCACCACCAGGAGTCCCCCACACACCTTGCTCTGCTTGTATACTTGGTATAAATGTGTAACTATAGGTTGATAAGGCCCAGTAATCATAGCTGCAACCCATATCTCCCAACATTACTCAGCCTTGTGCTTGACAAGTAACCACAACCACCTGCACAGTCCCCAGCATGTAACCACAATTCCTTTTCACTTATGATCCTAATAAAAGCCGTATAGCTAATATGAGAGTAGTTAGCTTGGTCTCTAGTACCAGAGCAGTCCCTCTCAGGTTTGTTCTGAAATAAACCTGTCCTGTGAGCTAGTACCTCTGTTTCTTTTCCTTTTTCCTAGCAATAGTTGTCCTTGCTCTTTGCATCAGAAAACGTCTTTCTCATAGTTGCCTGTCGCTGGCACTTGGAGCTTTGTAGACTGAGAGAGTGCATCGGGGCCCCAATCTGACCAGGAGTTTAATGTCCGACTCACTTCCTCATGGTCCCTCGTCTGAAGTGGCACTGCATCTGCACAGAGCCTGCGCCCCTTCTGTGTGCTCTAACCAACCCCAGATGGCTTCTCATCCCTGACACGAGGGCCACGCTGTGTGACTGTTGTGCTGCACAGGGAACAGCACTGGGCAAAGTCTTGCACAGGTGTGGTTTCTTTTTTAAATGATTTTGACTCCTGCTCGGCTGAGCTCATGGAGGGGAACCCACAGCTGTGCTGCAGCTTCTCCCTTGGAGCAGGGATGGGACTAGCGGGGAGGGTGCTCCGCTTTGGGGTCACCTCCAGTGGGAAGACGCCCTGATGGGGGAGCTGGACCCACACAGATGAGGCTCCTTCTCCAGGTGACTCCCCTCCATGGGACAGCAAGTGGTGCCCATCAGGCCTGTGTCTAGTACCAGCAGCAATGGTGAGGAGCTCCCTGTCCATCTGGACCCCACACTCAGCACTGAACTTGGGGCCACAACTGGCTGCTGACGTCACTATTCTGCCCGGCGGTGGAGCCACCCTACCCTCGCCTGATGGTTTCACATTCTGACCTGGCCCTGTCCTGCTTTTAAGAACATCCTGTCCTGGGAGAACACGCATCGTGCACTCATGCATGGCCAATTCTGGGTCTCTTGAGTGGAGTTTTTTCTTCTTTCTTTTTTTTGTGGGGTGGGGGGATAGATGGACCAACTACTACTAGGGGTTGAACCCAGGGCCTTTGCACTGAGCTACATCTCAGCCTATTTTTTACCTTTTTAAATTTTGAGACAGGGTCTCATTAAGTCACTAATCAGGTGGGCTTAAATCTGCGATCCTCCTGCCTCAGCCTCGCAGAGTTCTGGGTTGACAGGCATGCTCTTCCATTCCTGGCTCTGGTTGTGTCCTATAGTTGTTCTTCTCAGCTGTTTCCTACAAGCTGCATCAGATGGTTCTGCTTGACACAGTGACCCAGCATGGAGCTGGGCAGAAGGGCACAGCGGGCAGAGGGGGCTCTGAGGAGGGCGCAGGCCAGAAGCCTCCCAGGGGACCACAGGCCAGCCAGAAATGCCCATCCGTGATTCCCGCCAGGAGAGGGCAGTGCACAGAGTCCATGCTCACACCTCAGCCCATCCTCACAGCACCCTCACTTTGTCCTCTCCGAGGGGCAGGTAGGAAAACAGAAACCAGGGTGGCCAGTGAGTGACACCTACTTTTCAGAGGGACTGGGGCCACGCCTCACCTTCCCCACCTCACACATCAGGACAGACATGTTCAGGCTCCAGTGTCACCTCCTCCTGAGCCCTGCATGTGTCACCTCATACCTGAGACTCCCGGCCACTTCTGGGCTGGGCAGTTTCCCTGGACGAGCAAGGGGCCCACAGGTTCTACATGCAGGTGACTACGGGAGCCAGGGATGAAGGCTGCATGCACTGTGTCCTCTCTTGAAGCCACAGACAGCTTCCTGGCCCCGCTGCTACCATGAGGAGAGGGGCTGTGGTAACACTGTTGTCACAGTTCAGGAGGGTGGAGAGGGCAGGGGACAGTTTAATCCTCAAGGGACAAAGTCCATCTCACACAGAGACAAAATGGTTTACAGAAAGAAATGCCCCTTTTTTTGACCTCAAAACTACATTTCCTATCGTTACTGAAATTGAAAACATAATTAAAAATTTACAAACAAAGAAAAACCAAAGTCCAGATGGATTCACAGCTGAATGCCACAAGACATTAACACAAGATTTAATGACAATGCTCCTAAAGCTCTTTAATGAAATTGAAAGGGAAGGAATTCTTCCTAACTCATTGTTGGAGGCAAGTATTACTCTGATACATAAACCAGAGAAAGACCCAACCAAAAAGGAGAACTACAGGCAAATCTCCCTAATGAACATAGATAAAAAATTCTCAATAAACAAACAGAAAACAGAATGTAGCAAATCATCAAGAAAATAACACACCATGACCAAATGGGATTCACCCAAGAATGCAGGGATGGTTCAACATATGCAAATCAATAAATGTACTATACCACATCAACAAAGCCAAAGACAAAAATCACATGATCATGTCAGTAGATGCAAAAAAAGCTTTTGATGAAGTCCAACACTCATTCATGATAAAAACTCTACAGAAAATCAAAATAGATGGAGTCTATCTCAATCTGATAAAAGTCATCTATGACAAACCAACAGTTAACATCATAGTAAACACACAAAAACTGAAACTTTTCACTCTAAAATGAGAAACAAGACAAGGATGTCCACTATCACCACTTTTATTCAATATAGTTCTGGAAATGTTAGCCAGAGGAAGTAAATAAGAGAGAGAAATAAAAGGAATAAAGATAAGAAAAGATGAAGTTGAATTATCATTATTTGCGGATGACATGATATTCTAC
Organism: Dolichotis patagonum; assembly: GCA_004027295.1. Taxonomy (NCBI): domain Eukaryota; kingdom Metazoa; phylum Chordata; class Mammalia; order Rodentia; family Caviidae; genus Dolichotis; species Dolichotis patagonum. The sequence continues at coordinate 3,875 of PVJX010015077.1, forward strand.
ATAGAAGACCCCCAAAAGTCTACTAGAGTTAATAAGTGAATTCAGCAGCATAGCTGAATACAAAGTCAACACTCAAAAATCAACAGCATTTTTGTACACAACAAACTCACTGAGAGAGAAATTAGAGAAACCACAACCTTCACAATAGCATCCAAAAAAATGAAATACTTAGGAATCAATCTAACAAAGGATGTAAAAGACTCATATATTGAAAACTATAGCACTCTGAAAAAGAGGTTGAAGAAGACATCAGAAAATGGAAAGATATCTCTTGCTGTTGGATAGGAATAATCAACATTGTGAAAATGGCCACACACTCAAAACTGTTAAACAGATTTAATGTGATCTGAATTGAGATACCATTAACATACCTCCCAGATCTAGAGAAACCATTCCTAAGATGCATTTGGAAACAGAAGAGACCTACAATAACAAAGGCAATCTTGGACAACAAAGTCAAGGCAAGAGGCATCACATTCTCTTATTACACCACAAAGCTAGTGTGATAAAAATCAGCATGGTAAAACAACAGCATGATAAAAACAGACCTGAGGATCAATGGAACAGATTAGAAGATGCAGACACAACTACAAAGACACTTAGCCTGTATCTTTGACAAAGGGGCCAAACATGTTCACTAGAAGAAATATAGCCCTTTTTATAAAGGATGCTGGGAAAATTGGCTTTCCACATGCTGAAGACTAAAACTAGACTTATGTCTATCACCGTGCATTAAACTAAAGTCAAAATGGATCAAAAATCTAAATATTAAGACAGAAACACTAAATCTACTAGAAAACAAGGTAGGTAGAAATTTTCAAGACATAGGGGTAGGCAAAGTGTTCATAAACCAAACACAAACTGCATGGGAAGTACTTCAGAGAATCAACAGGAATCTCATCTTATTAAAAAGTTTTTACACATCAAAAGAAACCACCAACAGAGTGAAAAGAAAACCAACAGAGTGGGAAAAAAATTTAACCAACTGTCCTTCATACAAAGCACTTATATCTAGAACATATAAAGAACTGAAAAACATCATCATAGACCCAATCCAAAAATGGGCATCCGAGATGAACACTTCTCAGACAAATACAAATGGCAAATAAATATATGAAGAAATGTTCAACATCCCTGGTCATTCAAGAAATGCAAATTAACACAACACTGAGATTCTCTCTCACTCCAGAAAGAATAGCTGTTATCAAGAAATCAACAAATAACAAATGTTGGCAGGCCTTTGGGGAAAAAGGAACAATTCTCCACTGTTGGTGGGAACGTAGACTGGTACAACCATTGTGGAAATCACTGTAGATATCTGTCATAAAACTAGGATTGGAAATCCCATTCAATCTAGCTATTCGCCTTCTGAGTATTTCTCCAGAAGAATTAAAAACATTGTACCACAATGATATACGTGCACCCGTGTTTATAGCAGCACAAACTGTAATAGCTAATCTTGGAAACAATTCAAATGCCCATCAATTGCAGAATGGATAAAAAAGATGTGGTATTTTTATACAATAGAGTATTACTCAACTATAAAGAAGGATAAACTTGAGGTTTTTGTAGGTAAATGGATGCAACTAGAGACCATACTTGTAAGTGAAATAAATCAGACTCGTGTAAATATTGTGTCTCCCTAGTGTAAAAAAAAAAAAAACTGAAAGAGTAAATAAGATCCAAAATGTACAATAGATATTATGAAAATGATAGAGAAAGAAAGTGCTCAAAAGGAAATAAAACTGGGATAGGGAAAAGGAGGAAAGGACAAGATTATATATATTATATATATTATATATATTATATATATATTATATATATATTATATAATATATATAATATATATATCTTATATATATATTATACATATATAATATATATGTACACACACACGTCTATGTAAATGTATACAAGATAGGTAACTATACTACTACTCTGTTAGTTTATCAAAAAGAACAGTTTGTGTTTTCATTGTTTGATTATTTTTTATGCCCAAATCTTGTAATCTGAACAACTGTAAGGTAACAATAAGCAATATATTAATTAGTATTAATTTCCTTTTTTTAAAGTTTTATATCATTTTTATTCTTTTGTTGTTGTTTTTTAAAAAAAACATTTCTCAAGGGAATTAAGTATATGAACTCAATTTTCATAGGAGAAAAAGGAATAATTTCCTTCAGATCTTGTGAAAATGCATAGAAAGGACTCCCTGAGGACCCAGCTGTTCCTCCTAAGAAAGCCATTCCTAGGGTTGTGAGGGCCCAGTGGGCCCACGAAGAGCCGGTGATAAACATGCCCTGCACTTGCCTAGTAGAGAGCTCCTTCGTCTGCCAGCCCCAGATTGCTGCAGACCTTAAAAGGGGTGACTTCCCAGTGCAGAACCATTGCTCTCATCACTCACCAGAAACTAGCCATGGAACTGTCACTGAGTCAGGTGACTCCATGAGAAATGGCCCCAAATGTGCTTCTGCCCACCATATTACACCTGGGAGTTTCTCAAAAGAAAAGACCAACAAGTGATATTATTTAAGGTCTTAAAACATTTTCCCAAACAAAAGCAAACCATATGAATTGCTGTGCAACAAAGTCAGTATCCACACTGGCCCTTTGCCTTGTGGGGGAAACAGTGCCCTGGGGTGGGGAGGGGGACTTGTAGAAGGACTTGCAGGAGGACCAGGTTCCCTGAGCCTTCACAACTGGCACTCCAGGATCAGAGTGGCCATGGCTTTCTAGGCATGCACTGTCCTCACTGTTTGGTCAGCATCCTGGCCTGGGCCACTCGGCTGGGTGGTACCAAGCTATAGAAGGGGTCAACCTTCCCTGCCTGCACCAGGCTGAAGACCTTCCTAGTGTCACATCCAAGGGTTCCAGCCCACAACCAGGACACCTCAGGAAGGCCACCAAAGGCTCATCAGTGGGGAGACTGGCCAAGCCTTGAGGAAAGATCTGAGGTCTAGGAGGTCACAGGAGATGGGAGGAGATGCTCTGCACCGAAGGACATCACAGTGCTCCCCAGATGACGGCCTCTCCATGGCGTCCTCATCTGTGGACGGGCACTCAGCCCTGTCTGCTTCTAACCCATGTCCCATCTCGCTTGGACTCTGCAGCTTCCTCCATGGCTCAGGGCCACAACTGCTTCCTCTGAGAATCGTCCCCAAGAGGACCCAAGCCCTGCATTTCATAGAAGCCCCAGGGCACCAGTGGATGCAGCTGTCAAGGCACTGTCCCCCACTTGGCAGGCACAGTACAAGGGCAGGGATGTTTCTCTTGGGAATTCCCAGGTGATTGGGCATGGAGCACAGTGATTGGGCACGGAGGAGAAAGACAAAGCAAATGACCAGAGGAGCTGTCAGTGAGTCAGAGAAGGCAGGGACTGTGGATCAGGAAGTGTGACAGGAGGAAGTGTGATAGGAAGAAATGTGACAGGAGGGAGCGTGATAGGAGAAAGTGTGACAGGAAGGAGTGTGACAGGAGGAAGTGTGACAGAAGGACAAGGAGTACATGATGAGCAGTCACAGGACTTGTGGCAGAGCCACCTGGGCCACCCAGACTGACTCTGAGTCTGATGCTGAAATTGATGACATCTACTGGCGTCATTCACTGGGGTCTGGCTGCTGGGCAATGGACCTTGAAGAAGACTGAAATGTGCTCAGGAATGCAGGGCCCTGGGGAACTGGGGCAGTCTGAGCCCTGATCCATGAGGGGCAAAGATGCTGGCGTTGACTGAGCCACTAAGTGCACCCAATGGGCAGTAAATGGGGGTTTGCAGGTGATGTTGTGAGTTTTTCTCTCTGCACCTGACACAAGGTGGAACAGACATGATCCAATGGCCAAGTAAACAGATGGTAGTCAACTCTGTACCCCTAGGAGGCTTTTCACTTTCATCATGCTGATGAACCTGGAGTGGGCTGTGAGCTTTTTGACAATATGCTCCATGCTTCTTAAAATAGAACACTGGCCAATGTACAGCAAAGGGAGCTCAGTTCTTTTGGACAGCTCATGTGATGGCTGATAAGTAAGGGTCACCAGATGTTCCTGGGAGGTAAAACATCTGTCCACTGAACCCGGGACACTGAATGGAAGAATCGTTGTTCTGAAGTCCTTAAGGGTTTACTTGCATCTGTAAGAGGATAATTAATTGCCAACGGTGAAAACTGTACATGTACTTATATTTGAGCTCAGGGCCCATAGTGGCTTACTTGATGAGTGAGACCTTAAAGGAATTTTTAACTCTTCCTTATAAAACCGCCCTTTCCATCCCCTCCACCCTCTCCCACACATACTCCTATCTACACATTTGGAGAAAATTTAAAAAGCAAATTATCTACTATATAGTTACTATTCCATCTATCATATAAAGTACATTTATTGTGATACTAATGAAGGTAAATTTAAGGGCACCTTCCTTGCCCAGGCACCTTCCTTGCCCAGGTCATATTTTTTACAATTTTGAAATATTTTAAGTGTAACTGGTGAAGACAACTGTCTCTCATCTTGTCCCATTGGTTGGGCAGCAGAGTGGCTGTGGACTCGGGGTCAGGCCAAGGGCAGCTGAGGTGGGAGACAGCTAGTGTGGGCTTGTGGGAAGTGTGTGTATAGACTGGGTAAACTCTGAAAATAGTTAAGTTATTGTGAGCTGTTCTGCAGGAGGAATGAGTAAGAATTCTCCTCCCACCCAGTGCATACCCAGCATCACAAAGGAGGGTGTGGGGCAAAGGTGTCTCCCCGATGGGCACAGCTGCTGTGCCTGGCATGCTGTTAAGAGGATGGGGAGTGTGTGGGGCTTCCACATCTCTGGACTGGTCCCCATGGGCTGAGGTAGATTCACTGCTGGCCAGCAGCTGACCACTCCTCCACTTGACAGTGAGGAACATCGCATCTTCTGCTGCATCTCCTAAAAAAGGATGCTTGGAGTGGTATAGAACTGACCCTGCACAGCATTTCCATACTTCTACTATAGAAAAACCATGAATCACTCCCACCTTGTACTGACAGGCTCTCTGGAAGCTATATAGGCATATGACTGTTTAAATAAACCAGTCTTACAAGTATAATTCTTCTTTGAAATAGAAAAAAATCAGTTTAATTTCTTACATTTAAAACCTTAAATTGTAACTGTAATAAAGTATGAGTTCTTTAATAACCTGAATTTTTTTTTTTTATCGGTACTAGGGATTGAACTCATGACCTTATGCTTGCAAGGCAAGCACTTATGCCGCTGAGCTAAATCCCCAGCCCTATAACCTGAATTTTTAAAAGGTGTACCCATTACAGTAATAAAAATAGGAGACAAATATTTTAAATTTTCATCTAATATTAGAAAACATCACAGTTTCCACTTTTTAGTCTAATACAGCAAAGCAGATGAAAGCTCCATTGCAGTTATTTCATTTAAAATAGGCGTGGCGGCACATGCCTGTAATCCATGCACCTTCCAGGTCAGCCTGGTCTACACGGTGAGTTCAACATTCACTGTAACCACAGTGTAGCAAACTTCAATTCCTTTCAAAGAAAAAGTAGAGAAATCGCCTATAGAACCTCAGATTATAGGTCAACTGTAAGAGTGACAGTGAGATGCTTTATTAAAATTGGTACAGTTACTGTATAAGAATTCTGTGAAAAAATAAGATGTCAAATTATTTTGGATCTAGGTCTTTATATTACAATCTGTTCCCAAGCTATGTCACCTTGCTATATGCTGTGATTGTGTGCACACAGATGACCAAAAGCAGAGACAACTCTGGGCTCTCAGCTGACCTCAGCTGCAGTGCTCCATATGCTCAGTGGAGTGGAGGTCGGGTCCCCATCTCTGCAGAGCGTTGTCCCATGGTGAGCCCTGCGCGGCACGGTCAACCCATGCCTGCCACATGTGGTCCACAAGGCTCAGCCTGGGGAAGACAGCTTCGCCTCCACCAGATGGCTCTATCCACTATTCCAAAAGCCCTTGGAAGGCAGAATCTTCTGGAAAAGAGAGAGAGGAGGGTCTGAATGATGGCAGGAAGACACATCACCAGTCAACTGTGCTAATGCTGAGGAGGATGAAGGAGTTAGCGAGCAGCAGTTCGCAAAGCGTTTCCTGGTGCAAAGCGTTCCCTGGTACACGAACCTGGTGGAACCCCATGAAAGGAACCATTCTCTTACCAGGCGCAGCGGGCTCTGCGATGAGGAGTCTGTGGTTGGTAAATGGTTCTGTGGAGTCTTCTTCTGCCGATCTCTCCTCCAGGTCTGACTCTGGGATCGGAGTACAGCCACCTACGTAAGAAATGCAATGTTTCAAGCAACATGGGAGAAGATGTGCCCCTCCATAGTGCCGTGGCTTAGGAACGATGTGACAACAGTGTCCAGGAGAGATCAGAAGTGATCACTGTGTCTGTCTTTTCAAACACTGTGGATGACATGCTGACCCTAAAGATGAGCAGCAGTAAGACCTGCTAACAGCAACAACAGTGTTGTCCTAAATTTATCTTTTTTTTTAAAGTCAGAAATGTCAGAACTGGCTAGGTGTAGTGGCTCATACCTGTAATCCCAACACTTGGGAGGCTAAGGCAGGAGGACTGCTGTGAGTTTGAGGCCAAACTGGGCTACACAGTGAGTTCAAGGCCATCCTGACTACATAATGAGACCTTGTCTCAAATCAATCCATCAATCAATCCCAACCACAAAAAAATACACGAAAGACTTAAGACATGTCAGAACAACAGCATATGTAGTGTCTGTGATGTAACAAACCCTGGGCAGGACTTCTTTTTGATACCGCAGCATCAGAAACCATGAGACGAAGAGACAAACACTCTCCTTGAGTGAGGTAAGGTTACAGGGCTCCTAGCAGATTTCAGGGGCTCCTCAGGAGTCTGACTTCCTGGACCCAGCCCTCAGCACAGATACCAGCTCTCCACAGTGCAGCAGTAGCTGCACACAGCACCGGGGACACCAGAAAGCTGGGTGTGTCACCTGACTGTGGCCACTGCAGATATGTGTGAGGAGCTTGGGGTCCTGCCAGGCCCCTGACTGCATCCACAGTGTGACCTTACCCACCTGTCATCAGTTCCTGGACATGTGTTAACCACAGTGTATGGGGCATGTCTTGTTATTCTTGTTGATGAAGTGGATGCTTCTCACACAGAGTCCAGACCCTGATACCCAAGCGTGGATTCACATGAGAAGGTTAAGGATGCTCACAGAAGGCTGCAGGATGTGTGTCGGCAGCACAGATGGGAAGACTGTACCACCCCAATGGGAGAGAGTGGCCAGACCCCAGAGCGACGGACAGTTCCCCTACACACACCCTCTGTATCACTTCTGAAAAAGAAACCAGATCCAAGAGAAAATGGGGAGAAAGGGGTTCAATGACCATAAAATAGGAAGCAGCACACTTGCAGAGACCCTGCACAGGACACCCCAGATTATCTATCAACATGATGGCAGTACCCCGTGTGTGGACAGTGAGGACCTTACCAGGAAGGGAACCATGCTGACTTTTTACATGTATTTTTATTAGTGTCTATTAATTTTAGAATGTACTTGCCAGAGATGGTGATGTATGTCTGTAATCTCACAGGAGGATCACTGTGAGTTCAAGACCAGCCTGGGCTACAAAGTGAGCTCAAGGCCAGCATAAACTACATAGTAAGACCCTGTCTCAAGAAAGGAAGGAAGGAAGGAAGGAAGGAAGGAAGGAAGGAAGGAAGGAAAGAAAGAAAGAAAGAAAGAAAGAAAGAAAGAAAGAAAGAAAGAAAAGAAACAAAAGAAAGGAAGGAAGGAAGGAAAGAAAGAAAGAAAGAAAGAAAAGAAAGAAAGAAAGAAAGAAAGAAAGAAAGAAAGAAAGAAAGAAAGAAAAGGAAGGAAGGAAAGAAAGAAAGAAAGAAAAGAAGGAAGGAAGGAAGGAAAGAAAAAGAAAGAAAGAAAGAAAGAAAGAAAGAAAGAAAGAAAGAAAGAATTGCGTTTCAATGTGGTAATTTTGATCGCATTCATGCCCCCATCACCCCCTCACCTTTATTCCCTTCTTCCTGTTCAGTAACAGTCTCTCCTACACTTTCATGCCATCTTTTTGTTTTAGGACTTTAGTTTATACATATTAGGGAAAACTTGCAGTATTTGTCTAAGTCTGGCTTATTTAGGTTAACATGATGATCTCCAGTTCCACCCATTTTCCCGGAGTGAGGGACAGTTCCCCTGCACCCACCCTCTGTATCACTTCTGAAAAAGAAACCAGATCCAAGGGAAAATGGGGAGAAAGGGGGAGGACATATTCATGGGGCATGTCTTGTTATTCTTGTTGATGAAGTGGATGCTTCTCACACACTGAGAACATGATTATGTTCTTCTGTATGTGCTGCAATGAACATAGGAATCCAGGATCCCTACGTAAGCTGACTTTAATTCCTTTGGGTCATATGATAGTTCTATACTTACTTTTTGAAGGACTCTCCACACTGATTTCCACAGTAGCGGTACTAGTTTACATTCTCACCAGTGTAGAAGAGTTACAGAGTTCCTTTCTCCCACATTCTCACCAGTATTTATTTTATTTTGTTTTTTGTGATGAATGTCATTCTGATGGATGAGATGAAATCTCAAGGTAATTCTGATTTGCACTTTCCTAAAGGTTAAAATTCTGAACATTTTTCATGTATTCTCGACATTAATCCTCTTTCAGAAGAGTAGCTGGCAAAGATTTTCTCTAATATATTAAGTACCTTTCCACTCTCCACTCTGCTGGTTGTTTCCTTTACTGTGCAGTAACCTTTTAATTCAATTCAGTCCCATTTACTGGTTTCTCTGATCATTTAGTGTGCTCCTGGGATCCCTTTCAGGAAGTCTTTGCTGGCAAGTGCAACTGTCAATTGTTTCTCCTGTTTTCTTCTAGAAGATTCAAAGTTTCAGGTCTTTGATCAATTTTGAGTTGATTTTTCTATAGGATGAGTGGGATCTAGTTTCATTCTATGTATGGACATCCAGCACCATTTGTTAAAGCATCTTTTTTCAGTGTATCTTCAGTGGTCAGTTCTCATTAGTCAGTGTGAGCCAGTGGCCACACTAAAGGTGAGGCGGGCTTGGGATTGGGCTCTGACAACTGGATTCAAACCATGGCTCAGCACTGCCTAACTAAACAACCCCTGAATAAGCCTTTCAGTCTTAGTTTCTTCATCTCCAGAACAGGAAACTTAGCAGCCTGACCTCAGAGAGGGACAGATGAGTGTGAACAGGGCCTGCTGGTGGAAGCACAGAAGGTTGTGACGATTTTCAGGTCAAAGTCAGGAGTACTCAAGAGGTGTAAGGTCGCTAGGCCAAGGTAACATCCTGGGGTGGGGTCTGGAAAGGTAGGATTCCCACAGACTGATGGACCTTAGGACCAAAATGCAGCTCTTTAGCAAGGCAGTGAGGCACAAAGCTGAAACTCAGGGCCACCTGGGCATCTACTCCGCTTGCTCAAGCCCTACCTGGGGTCTCTCCTGTTGTTGGGGCTGCTCACATTTGATTCTCTGTTAGGTGAAACCTGGGGTGCAGCCCTGCTTGCACCTCCCTCCTCGATGTCTACTTGGTATCTCAACCTAAACCAGGAGCTGGCCAGACTCCTGGTACTGCAGGTACTGCAGGGCCTCTGGCTCTGGGGCCACTGCCTGGCTGCACCCCTGCTGTGCAAGAGCAGTCATGGTCTATGTGTAAGTGCGAATAAGCACTGGGTGCATTTCAGTGAAACTATTTATCCAAATGACTGGTGGGCTGGATTTAGCCAATGATTACCCGTAATTTGTAATCCTCATCCAACAAGGCTTAAGGAAAGCTGCTCTGAAAATGCCGGTTCCAAGGCTCCTAGAGGCATCTTAAAGGATTACTGTCAGAATATTTCATAGTGTTAATATAATATCTCATATCAGAATATCTCACAGTGTTAATACAATATTCTTAAAGGCATTATTGAGTCAAACATTATGGTGCAAACCTACCACCCCAGAAATCTGGGAGGCTGAAGCAGGAGCATGAGAAGTTCAAGCCCAGCTGGTAACACAGTACACAGCAAGACCCTGTCTCGAAATAAAAAAATAAAAAGGGCTGGAGACATAGCTCAGTACAAAGGCCCTGGGTTCAATCCTTAGTACCACCAAACAAACACATAAAGACATAAAAGTGAAGGCATTATGGTCTGCCCTGCTGCAACAAATGTGTTTTTGTTTTTTTGTTAGGGTAATGACAAACTCGTTCCTTAGTAGACTTAATTTTTTAAACAGTTTTTGTTATACAGAAAAACTTAGCAGGTAGCAAAGAGAATTCTCTCTCCTATCCTCTACAGTCTCCCTGTGACTAGCATCACTAATTAGTGGGGTACAGTTGAGCTGCATTGAGCCGTATCACTGTAGTTGTTAACTGGAGTCCATAATTTATTCAGGGTCCCTTTATCTCTACCTGATGTCCTTTCAGGATGAGACTCTGGCTGTCATGCTTTTGTCTCCTGTCAGTGCTGACAGTTTTCTCAGGTGTTCCTTGTTTTTTGCAGCCTGGGCACTTTAGAGGAGGTCAGATGACTGCAAGATGCCCTTCTACTATAATTGGTCTGATTTTCTCTTCTGATTTTACAGGGGAACTGTTTTCCAGGGTTTCTTCTCCTAAGTCTTCATGTTTCTGTATCTTTAGGTGGTCTCCAGGTGCTCCTCTCATCTTCCATTGAAAGAGAAACCAAGAAGGCAGCACATGGAGAGCCAGAGAAGAGCTGGAGATGGGTGGCGGGCAGAGGCCAGACTATGATGGTGGCGTTGTCCTGGAGCAGGCCTGGCTGGACCAGCCGGGGACCACAGCTGGGGATCATCAGGCATGCCTTGTGAAAAGCAGTCAATGAGACTGCCCGAGCATCCGCGAGGCCGTGGACACAGCACTGTGCTTGCACACTGCACAGCTCCCACTTGCTACCTTTTTACATTTTATTGACCAGGTGCACTTTCTGCACCATTTCTGTGGAGCCAAAGCACCTAAGTTGTAGTTCAACTACCTTTGGCAAAGGTAGTTGCCTACCCAGTTGGCAACTACCCAGGTGTAGTTCAACTACCCAGGCAAAGGCTCAGGACGGCCATGGTGCCAACAGAACTCTCTTCATCTAGGCAGTCCTCACAGGCTGGCCTGTGACCTGGCCTTTTGCTTATGCCTGCCCTGGCAGGACAGAGGTGCTGGTGCCTCTCTCAGGGTCCACTCAGGGCTACGGCTGATGTTCCTCCAACAGCGACTTCTCAGTGAGAAAACCTCTTCTTCTTTCCTTTTCACAGATTTCAGAGAAATCAAATCAGGAGAAGCTTCTGGAGAATCACAAACAACTGCAGCCTTGTGCATACTCACCAGCCAGAGGATCTTCTGTTTTTCAAGGTCTGCATTTCCACTAAGAATTAAAAACAGCAGGAACTTCAAACAGACAAACCAGTGACATTTTTCTTTTAATTAAGATTTGCTTGATGGGTAAAGTGTGTTTGAGGTTAGCATTCACATCCATTCCAAGGCTTTATGATTCCTGCTGAGTGTGGGCAATGAGTGCTGTCACATTGAGATACAGAGAGGGTCCGCAGGGACTCTCATTATACAGTTTCAGTCTCCCCAAGTCAACCACAGTCCAAAATATTAAATGGAAAATCCCAGAAATAAACAACTCATAACCTTTAATCTGCACTGTTGTGCATAGCATGATAAAATCTGGCAGCACCCTGCTGCACCCAGCCCTCCCTTCCCTCCCAGCCCTGGAGGCGAGCCAGCCCTGTCCAGAGCATCCACGCTGTGTGCACTACCCACCGTGAGACACTCGGGAACCATCTCAAGGTCAGGCAACTGAGCAGTGCTGCAGCATCTGGATCAAGTCACACTTAGTACACTCACTGAGAGACCCAAAGCCCCGCAGTGGGGACACTGGCAAGTGGATACACCAGAAGGAAGCCATAAAGCACTTCCTCAAAATGAAAAGATGAAAGTTTTTGACTTAAAGGAAAAACCCATAACCAAGGACGCCAACATCTACAATAAAAATCTTCTAACCATGAAATTGCAAAGAAGAAAAGACAATCAGGGCAAGTTTGACCATCACACCTCATATTCGCGCTGAATTACAAGATTTAGCACATCCCATGGCCTCCAGTGTGCACCAGGGCCTGGGACACATTCGCTGTGGGTGGGAGGGAGGGTCCTCTAGTCGGTTCATTTTTCCAGTTGTTTCAAGTACGCTTTTTCTAACCAAGGAAAACGTAAGCTATAAAAGCTACATGTCCTCTTCATGCTCAGGTTGAGTATTTAAAAACTTGGTTGAGTTTTTAAAAACCTTTTTGGCAAAAAAGAATGAATGGAACTAGAAAGGAGGGAAGAGAGAGACAGAATAAAAATGACAGGGAAAGGGTGATCATCCATATGTCTTTTGTGTATATGGGCAGATGTATGTGTGTTCCACTTGTACATATGACATCTGAAGTGGCTCAAGGAGTAGATGATGAAAAGAATATTAAACCATGCATGACATACTAGCAGTTAGAAAAATGCAAATGAGAACAGGAAGTACAGCTAGGAAGACCATGGACACACACAGACAAGGACATCTACAGGGCTACACTGCAGACAAAATGCAACGAGCTCTGGAGAGGCCAAGGAAGTGTTTCTTTTCATCAGTCCACTGTCTCCTTCCAAATTTCACCTCAAGCTCAAGGGCCCAGTGTGTCCCCTACCTGGACTGAATATTTCCTTAAGAATACACTGTAATCAGTAAAGCTATACTTGTTGGTAATGTTTCTGACCAGCATGTGTGCATGTGTGCACACCTATGTGTGACTGTTCTGTGTCTATACAATAGTTTGAAAAACAAGTATTTCTATGACACGGGTTTTTCAAAGGTGGTCACTAAGCAGATGCTTTCCAGAAATACCCATATTCATAGGCGATGGCTCAGTAAATTCATAAGTCACAGACCTTGGTGACATATGCTGTCATGGCTTATATCTAGATGTTCCCCCCACCAAAGTCTCAGCACGTATAGGTGGGGCTTTTTGAACCTGGCTGGATCTAGGATATGTGGTACTAAATAGGGCACTGGTTGGAATGAGCATAGTTCTGGATGGCACCATCCAAAAGAGTGGAAGCCTGGATAGGATAAAAGGGAAAGCCAGGCTTGCTCCTACTGCTTATTGCCTTCTACTTGCCACACCATGGACAGCTTCTCCTCTGTGGTGCCCTTCTACCATGCTGCCATGTGATGGAACCAGCCAACTAAGGACTGAAATCTCTACAAACTGTGAGCTGAAATAACTTCAGATTAACTCTTTCAACTTTGGGTGTTTGTGTATTTTGTCTTAGCAATGAGAAAAGTAAGAGAGTCCCCTAGTCGAATTAGCATAGTTCTAGGTATGGCTGAATAGATCTACTGAAGAGGCTGGATGTGGGTGGTACCAATCAATATCTGTACCCTGGATGGACTATAAAGGGACAGAAAGAAGGCATTCTTATTGGCTCCTCCCTGCTTTGCCATGAACTGTTTCTCCTCAGGCATGCCCCGCTGTCAATGCTGCCCTGCCTTGGTGCCAGCTGACTACGGACTGAAACTTCTATAAACTGTGAACTAAAATAAACCTTTTGTTCTTTAACTTGTGGTGTCAAGTATTTTGGCCCAGCAATAAGAAAAGTAATCAAGACACATACCTTAAGAACATATCCCTGGATAGCAGGATCCACATCCTCCCCACCCCCGGACCCCTGCAATCTGCTGCTCCTGCCCAGGTGCACTGGAGCACATGGTCTACCTCTTTCATCTCCTCTCACCCTACCCTTCCCTGAGTGGAAGGCAGAGGGTGACACAGCACCCTTAACCCAGATTAATTTCACATCATCAAAACTCAGCAAAGCAGAAGAAAATGCCTTTCTACACAAAATAGGCTTCCACATCCAATGTGCAATATTTGTTTGACTATGTTTCTTTCATGTCCTGCTAGAAGCTCTCCTCCTCCCTGTGTGAGCAGGAGACATGCACTCTCCTGATGGCTCTTCCCCAGAGCACAGAGGAGGTAGAGGTCTCTGTTATGTGCACAACATGACGAGCCACAGAATGTGAACAGCTTGATTCTGCACCCCCCCAACAGTGAGAAGCTAAAAGGCCCCACACCATGCATAGGCAAGTGCCCTGTGTTTGAAAATGTTTCCATTCCATGCCTCCAAGCATAAAAGGGAGCCTAATACCTTGTAAGAGGTCTGGCAAGAGTCTCTGCAAGTTCCAAACCCCCACAAAAGCTGAACACTCAGTCCCTGGGGTGCCAATGCTCCAGTAGGAGTCTGGGTTCCATAGAGCAAGGTGCTCTGGCTTTAAGATGTTTCCACAACCCGATGACAACAGGTGTCCATGTGTTCTAGCTGGACTGCTTGCTAGAATATAGGTGCACGGGAAGAGTAGATTAAGAAATTGCACAAGCATGGCCATCTCCACCCAATGATAGTTATGTAAAAGAGTGCACTAAGCAAAAAAGAGTTGTATTAAAAAAAAAAAAGCATACATAGCTCATAAATCCTACAGACTGGCAAGGATCCAGGGTAAGAATTTCTCCAGATGTCAGTCTGTAAACAGGCTTCAGAAGCGAGTTCCTTGCTTAACCGCCGGTGAGAGTGAGCTCCATGCCATGAAAGCGCCTTGATCCTGACCACAGTAGGTGCAGACAACTGGCCTTGTAGATGGAGAATCAGCTCTGTCCCAAAAGAATTGGGGAGAAGCTGCTGGGGTCAGCACAGCCTCCGATATATCAAGAGGGTGCCGTAAAACGATTGCTTGGGAACATGCAGCTCTGTCCAGTGAAGGAAATGAGAGCTCTCCCTTTTATTTGCTCTGTTTTTCTAACACACCGAGTTCTTAACCTGGGGCACTTGGAAAGACGCACGCCCTGTAAGAACATAAACATGGAAACTTGGGAGGAAAAGGTATTCAGTTATTTTCTTAAAGTCTCCAATCACAATGTTTTCACACATGTTAACAAGACCATCAGATCCTCCAAACAGGAATACAAAAGTGTTACCCAGAAGTCCTGAGGGGAAAAGAGGAGAAAGTGAACGTTTGTTTTTCCTCCTGGCTGACGACTGCCACAGAACAGGAGATCTGCTGTTGTTTCACTTGATCTTTCCTATGCTGCTGTGTTCTGGGTCTTCTAGTTTGAAAAGAAGATAGCTGTGGTTTTCAGTTTCCATTTTGTTTTTAAATCCTAAGGAAATCCAGTGTGCAACTGGAAAAGACATATTTTAAGACATTTCCATTTCAAACACTTTCCTCTCCCAAGTCCTCTTCAGAGACCAGCACTCTCTGGGAGTACACATGTGCAGTCAAACACCGTAGCTGAAGCAGACAGAGAGGGAGCCAATGGTTCCATCATCATAATTTCTAGAGAGGAAGGGAGGGAAGAAATGCAATGGCAGGAGCACAGCTCCACTGTGCCTCGCCTATGTAACAAGAGGGCTCCTGCTCCTCACAGCCTTGCTCCTGCACTGGGTGACTGGAACTCCCCAGTGATCCTGGCAACTGCTTCAACTTGAGTTTATTCCCACAGCCTGACTGTAAGCCATTAATTGTGACCACATTTCACTGTTTTTAATAACAAGGGAGTCTAGGTGGTAGTGATGAAGCCAAGAGTCCAGTGAGGTTTCTGGTTTATAACAGGTTGAGGGTAAAAGGAAGGACACCAGCACCTCATGGAAATAGAATGCAAGACTCTTTTACGCCAAGCCTGGGACCTGGTGACAGCTTAGCCCAACAGCCACTAAGCAATGCTGTATTTCACAGAAGGGGTGGAAAACAAGGCCTCTGACTGTGGAAAGGGACAGGGCATGGCACGTGTCATGGGTCATGAGTCTGTGCCCCAGTTTCCTCTCCTATAAAATGCTGAAAATAGAGCCTCGACTTTCTGAGAGACAGGGTGTAAATCAGTTAATGCTTGTAAGGGTTTCTCACGTGACTGGCAGAGTAAGCCCACAATTAGGTTCACTCTTATTTTCAGCATTCACTCCAATTTATGTTAGTTGTATCAGTTACACCCAATGACACATTGAACTGCAAATCATAAGGTCAGTATGAGCAGATACTTAATTTTCTAAAAAATGTTCAGGAAAAAGAATAAAATGCCCTACTCTAGGATGGGCCAGCAGACCATGGTGGGAAGCCAGACCTGGGGTGTTTTGGTTGATATGTGTGTCAACTTGAGAAGTGATATTGCAGCTCTACCTCCTGGGATGTAAAGGACATGACATTACTTCTCCAGGATATTGTCCACTGTGTCAGTTGAGAAGGTCAGATGTTTAACTAAGTACTTCAGCAGGGGGCCAGGGTCCTCGCTTTGTAACATCCTCAGCCTGTGCAAGAGGAGGGCATGGAGATGATGTGAGTGCTATACCCAACCAAGAGGCATAGCCTGCTTACAATATAAGGGAGGAAAAGAGGTGTGTTCCCTCCTTTTTGCCCTTTTGCTCTTGTCACTTTTGGTATCTGCTGCAGCCACCATGAACAGCTGCCCCTCAGTCACACCACGCTGCCTTGGAGCCAGCTGAGTATGGGCTGAAACTTATACAAACTGTAAGCTAAATAAACCTTTCTTTCCTTCATTTTTGATGTCAGGTATTTTGTCTCAGCAATGAGAGAAAAGTAACTAGGACATGGGGCAAAGTGCAAAAGCTGAATGAGGCATTAAAGACACTCCATGTTCCTTTGAGAGGAAATCACTGATCTACTTTCACAGACAACCTCTCCTCAGAGATTATGGTAGGAATTTTAAAAGACTCCAGAGATGATGAGGATAGCAGGGTGCGTAATCACATTCACTGCCTTTTATTTACCAGCATAGCCATTGCCACTGAGAAACACAGGCTTGTAAGAAACACGACACAAATGGATGCAATCCAGAGATAAAAGGGCACAGCAGTAGTAGGTCTCCTTCCCACTGGAACCTGAAGTGGCAGCAGATGTCCCTTGGAGAGGAAGTCTGCTGACCCAGAGTTACCAGACACAAGACGCCAAGCACAGAGGAGGAGAGCAACACATTTAAATGAATGCCTCAGGGGAGGAGAATAGTGATTATTTTTATATGGCTTTAATTCTCTCACGACTATTTTATAGGTGTTAGAGAGTCCTTCTGGAAAAGGAAGGGATTATTAATGAAGGGTTCTATGGCAAACGCTCACCAGTGCTCTGAGAAGTAACAGTCAACAAAGGATTAATTAGTTCTCACCTCATCTCCAGGGAAGTCAAGGATCCACGTAAGAGATAGGAAACCATTATGTCCACATACCTTACCCTTTCCATTTTAGTACCCATATGATTCTGTAGCCTGTATCATAAATAGGCTTTGCACAGGCAAATTAACACATAAGAGTTTTTCTCTCTTATGCAAAAAGTGGTATTTAATGTATTCTTGTTGACTTCAAAAGGAATTTGTGAACCTTGAGGAAATACTGCCCAAAGAGGAAAAGTCATCACTGAAGAATGTTCCTCCCCAGCCTTCTGCACTGTGGCTGCACATGGTGCTGTGATGCACAGGGGAATCAGGCTGGAGAAAGGCCCCCGGTTCTGCTTCATTTCTCAAAAACCCATCTCACTCACTCTTGCAGCTCTTATATAAAAGAAATCTCTCACTAACAGCTTGCTCTCAGAATCTTCCAGCTGCCTCGAGAGCAGCCCCCAGGAACCAGGTGGCCCAAATTCAACCTCAGTTGCATTAATGTCAGTTTTGCTGCTGTTAGTGAACTAATCACTTTTCTCTGCCTCAATTTCCTTGTCTGTGAAATGCAGACAATCACTGCCCTCAGTTCACAGGGGAATTGTGAAAATTAGATGAGTTAGTTGATGTAAGCCCGTCAAGTAGCAGTGATTCTTAGTAAGTGATACAGTGTTATAATAATTATCATCATTGCTTTTGCTTTATGTTGCCTAATTTTCCTAATTTATGTATCTGTAGTTCTCATGTAGGATGAGGTGGGAAGCTGAAGTGAGGAAGACAATGCATTTTAAGGAGGCAGAAAGCAGCATCTGGAGCTCCCCAAAATGAATTGCTGGGTTAACTAGTCAAAGAACGTTCTTAATAGGAAATAACAGCTTAGTAAGAAAAGAGCAACGACTAGGGTCTGGATGAAGAAGACAACAGATGCTAAATCAGGAGTCACTGACATCTCTTGATGCCACTTTCCCACCAGCATCCTCACTTCCTTGCTGCTCTGGCAGCAAAACTCTCCAGAGTTCTCTGCACTGGATGTGCTCAGCCCCTCTCTTCTTCCCCTGCTCCCCTGCCCTCCACTCCACAGATGCTCCCCAAGGTCACAATGACCTCCATGTTGTTGAATCTCCCGAACAATTCTCAGTTGCCAAGGTGCTCGGCCTATCAGCAGCATTTGGCATGGTGATCTTTCTGCCCTCCTCAAAACTCTGTCTGAGGCCTCATTTCTAGGATTCCACACTCTAATCACTGCATTCTCTTTCTCATGGTCTTTCACTGAGTCTGCTTTTCCTCAGTACTCAGGCTTTGGTCCTCATCTCTTTTCTGCCTATTATCTTGGAGATCTCATCAAGTCTTGTGACAGCATTTTCATTCTGGCTACTTATAATTTTATAACTACAGCCCAGATTTCTTTCCTAAACTCCTGGTTTATGTCTGAGTATTTCTGCATCTCAAACTCAACAGGTCCCAAGCCTTATTCTTGATCTTCCCCACACACTTGTCCCACCCCACATGTTCCCATCTCACTCCATCTTTCCAATCATTAGAGCCACAGCTCTTGGGACCATTCTGGGCTCCCATCATCCTCTCACACCTCATTTCCATTCACTTAGGAAATTCCATTGCCTCTATGTTTAAAATATACCCAGAACCTGAGCATTTCCCAGCCCTACTACTACTCTAGTGCAGTCCGCCATCCTCTCTTACCTGAATGACTGCTAAATTAGTTGTCTGAGTTACCCCATCTGGAAAGCCTACTTCTACCTACTGCAACAGTCATTCTCAAAACAGCAGCCAGGGATGCTCTTAAAGGTAAGATCTTATGCTTCCTCCATTTGAAATGGTCCCCCTCCATTTCACCCAGAGGAAGCACACGTCTGCCCACAGGCTGTGCAACCCAACCCCTCTGACCTCATCTCCTACCACGCAGCTTCACTGACCACCCTGCTGTCACTAGAACATTCCAGACCCACCCCCACCCCAGAGACAGTGTACTGGCCATTCATTGCCTTTACCCAAACTATTTAGCCCTGTGACCCCTGCATGGATAAATCCCAATCTTCTTCAAAGTCTTAGTTCAAAAGTTGCCTTCTGAGCACAGCTTCTAACAGTGATAGTGAACCATTTAGTGCTTTCAGTGATATAAACAGTCTGACTACACCACGCATGCCATAGGTTCACCACCCACAGGTTCACTGACCTGTAACTTAAAACCGCAACTGTCTAGTTCCCCTTTCTGGCACACGTTTTGTTTTTCTGTAGCACCCATAACTCTTTACAGCAACACTTAACACTCTACAACATACTATGTAGTTTATTTATCATGCTCATTATCGATCATCTCCCCTGCAAGAGTCAGTACTCTGAATGGCAGGGATCTTTGTGTATTTTGGTTGCTGATGGATGCTAAGCTGGAGAATAGTGTTTGGCTCACAACAGGAACATGGTATTTCCTTCTCTTGAATGAATAAATTCAGCCTGAGAGATCATGACAAAGAGATGGAAACCCAAATTCATTCTATTTTTTACATTTTTTTCCCATGGGGAGTTTGCAAAGAAATTACAAGAAAACATGCTATAGAACCTCTTATTCCCTAACCTATCTGGCTGCTCTGTGAGACAGAAAAGGGTCTCAGAAAGCTCTCAGAGCAGGTTCTCTTTAGTTGATGCACGTCTTTAAGGGTCAAATCTTGCTGGACGAAAACACATGGGACTTTGTGACACTGAGTAGGTACAACAGCGAAGTGTCCAGTCCAGAAATGAAATAAGATCCCAGTAGTAGTGTTTGTGGGGGTCAGAGTTAGAGGAGTAACACAGCACTTGTAAACCTAGTCCTTGATCACAGTTATTTGTTGACCAAGGTGCTGGAAAGGAAGGTCCAGAAGGTCCCATCTGCCTGCTTGGAAAACTTCTCAAAATGAATGAAAAAAGATCCATCTCATTTCCACTGGGGCATTAAGTTATGGCTGGAACTGTTTATTTTTCCTAGGTTACTTCAAATCTAAACATGTTTTTAAGAGTGAACCCAACACAAGATTAGATAAACAACTGGACAGTGCTTTTTATGCTCTGGTAACATAAACATTTCAAATTCCTCCCTCATTCTTCATAAACATAAATCTCTAATTCCAGAGAAGGCAAAATATCCATAAAGCTTAAACATAATTTTGAATTTTTCACTTTATCTCCATTTCCATGTTATACTTTTTGACAATAAAAAGGCAGGTTTCATCCAGACCATGGTACCGGGATTCCCTTCAATTGTCAGATGGTTTGGACTAATCCCAGCTCTTCTTCCTTTGAAGACGGACTCTAGCACCCCTTCCCAGCCCTTCCTCTTCTCTTCTTTGCTACCTCCTATACATCTTGCACTGCTCTTTTCCAAAGCAACTTTTATAAACATGGAGAGGAAACCTAGAGCTGTCTCCTACAATTAAACTGTGAAAATAATTTCAAACAGCCTCAAATACAAAAGAGATGGATGAAATCATTGGTACAGCAAGGAAGATTCTGCATCCCTGGCCCAAAAAGGTCACAGACCCAAGCTGCTCAGGCCATGTCACTTTATTTCTTCACTTGTAAAATATAGTTACTGAGCCAAATGCAACTGAAACGAGCCCACCAAAGAACCAAAAGGCAGAGGTGCCCTGAAATGGTGCCCATGCAGCCTTGAGCAGATAGATGTACAGACACACACACAGAGCAGTGCATGGCATAATGACACTGTGGTCACTGGCTGACTGAATATAATGTGGCCATCCCCAAGATGACATCACCCAGTGACACCACACCCTCCTAGCGTAAGTGCATTCTCTAATGTTTATAGAGTGACAAAATTGCCTGACAACACATCCTCAGAACACCCTCACCAGTCAGCAGCACTGATTCGTGTGTGTGTGTGTGTGTGTGTGTGTGTCTAGATAGAGCTCTGTAGAAGCAGTATACATAACTATGCAGAGGGAATGACGACCATATTGTTCCTCTACTTAAAATCCTCCAGTGACTCCACTTGCCTCAGTTTCCACCATCAGGCACGGCCTTCACTCACCTCTCCAGATCCTTTCCCCTAAGAGTCAGCCCCCTGCATCCCAGCCCACAAGTCTGCTCACATTCCTGAACCACCCCACAGCCCCACACCCTGCATCCCACGTGTGCACTCTGCCTGGAATCCCTCTGCCTCCTTCTTGGCCCAACTCCTTGTCTCTTCCTAAACCCTCTCAGACCCAGCCAGGCCTTCCCTGACTGTGCCTGACTCAAGTACTCTGGGTCAACATTTCCTAAGGCAAAATGGTTGCCAGCAGATGGGTAAACCAAGAAGAAAAGACAATTCATGAGTTTACATCAAGTCTTGTCAGAGAGAGAAGAAAAAGAACAGCCCTGTGCTCTGTTTAAGGCTCCCTGGGAGGCTCCCTGTGCATGATGTGCAGAAAACAACTGGGAGAAAAGCTGTCCTGACAATAACCAAACAGAGGGAAAATGAGGAACCAGCATACATTTATCTGCTAAGAAACTGAGAGGAAGTTATTGTGGTAATTGTGCGTGTTGAAATTTTGTGAATTGAAAACAAACCCAAAACTGTATCTTATGGCTTTTGCTTTCTAATACCTCTGTAAAGATAAAATGAGACCACAGAAATAATTTGGTAAAGTTAAGGTATCATATGTTAGTGGCTGTCATCATTCTGGAGCCAGGAAAGGCCTTTGCTACCAAACTCCAAGATAAACCTGGCAAGTGATAATAAAACCAGTCATTTCTTGCTGAGCATCAGGTAAGCAGAACAGCCAGAGTCTCTCATCAGAATCATGGTTTCCTGCATGACAACTGCTTATTTATTGGACATCTATTTGTCAAGCAGAGATACAACAAGGATGACCATAAAGAAAGCCTCTGTTTTCTACAGGAATGTTAAGATTGAAGTAAAATGGCTGTTCATGTACAAGAAAACAGACTTAATGTGCCAGGGCCATAACGTTTATAAATATAAATTAAAGACCTGGGATATATAGTGAACTTCCACTTTGCCAGCAAGAGGAACTCAATTGTACTACTATTCAATTCTATCAGAAAAACTACTTATTTTTTTAACCAATGTGGATTTGTTCTGTAAAATGTACAAACTGTCTTGGCCCAAAATGGTCACCTCCAAACTAAAGAAATGGTCTCTGTCTCTCTCTCTCTCTCTCTTACACACACACACACACACACACACACACACACAAGTATGTGCACACCCTCAGTAAATACATGGCAGGCAAACACTCTCTGAAGGCCATGGTCAATGGCTGGTCATACAGCATGGTTTGGTGCGCAGAACAATATGACTTGCAGTGCAGAAGGGGTTAAGCCTCTCACTGAAATGCAGGTCTCAGAGATCTGTCAGTATATAAAACCAAAAAGGTCCAAAATGATTTTAGCACCTCAGCTAAATGCCTCTCCCTGTATATGTTCTCTGTTGTGGCCCCTTCCCCTGTTTCTGGAAGAAACAAATGAATACCTCCCATCTGCCAGTCAGATCTGTAAGATTTTCCCCACAGTGAAATGGCCCTTTAACAATTTCCCAGGACACTGCTCTTGTGAGGTTCTCTGATGTTTTTTCTGGTGTCCATAGGAACAGCGTATGAGTAGCCATCATTTTAAAAAGAAAAACAAAGTCTTGTCTGGACACACAAGGCATACCAGTCATTTTACTCTCAAATAAGCAATCTTACTTCTTGACTGTTACCAGTCTCCTTTTCGGCCCTCTTTCCATGAACTGACTTCTTAAGTCCCTCTGATTATATTGTGAGGATGTTACACACATTTCTGAAAAGTCAATTTCTTTCACTGTGTCTTCTAGACAATGCCTCATGATTAGCTGAATTTTTGTTTATGCATTTTTTTTTTTTTTGTTTTGTTGATTTTTGAGACATGGTTTCCCTATGCAGTGCAGCCTGGTCTCAGATTCATGGTACTCCCAACAGCTGCAATGATGGGCTTTTGCCACCACACCCAGCTCAGGTAACCTCCCTGTTCTCAGGTGACTGTCCAGGGGATCTGTCAACAACTAACCCCATCACACAGGTGGACTGAGCTGCATAACTGAAAGCCACGCAGTGTGGAGATTAAGGGCGTCACGCTGCAGATTCCTAGGCTCCAGGTCAGCTGAGGGGTGTCAGGTGAGTCTCTGAACCAAGGGAAGCCTTGGGCCATCCCCACCTTGTAGGATTTTTAAATCTCATAAGGATATGCCAGGCATACAAAGACTATCCGTAAGTGTGTTATTGTTATTTTTAGAAATAGCTTTAAAAACAGACACTAATTAAAACTTTTTGCTGCATTTATGATGTCCTAGTTATGAGCACAGACATGCAAAGAATGTTCTTAAGAGTGTGCCAGCTATGAAACAAACATTGCTGATTTCCTCTTTGTGTTGTTCTGTCCTAAATGAATCAAATTCCTCTAGTTGGACATAAACTGCTTAGTTTTAGATTTTCAGACAAACATTTGCCTAAGACTTACAGAGGAGGAGGGAACTGGGTAATGCTCTAATCTGTCTCAAAAAGCTTGGCTGACATTTATACTTTTCTCACTACCAGGGAACTAGGCAGATCCCCAGCACTCTACTGAGATGGACTCTGTGGTCTGGCCACTTTCCAGGTCATCTCATCTTTAGCTTCTCTGCATCCCATCATTAGGTGACTGGTAAAGTCCTAATGTTTCATGTTGGAGGCCCAAACCTTTCCTGTTTCATGTTGAAGACTCAAACTGATGAAAAACAAACCTAGCGCTCAACACAGGGATATGGTTCACACTGGCACAAGCCTACTGATAGGTGGAACAAGCACACTTGAGCTCTTAACAATTCAGGAAATAAATATACCTCTTCATGACACAAATCAGCAAGGTCTCCTGGAGATGGTCAGTGGCTCTGGGACTCCCAGACTTGGCAACACCGGGAACAAGACAGGCACACTGTGCTGCTCCAGCCCCAGGACAGGGTCCTTTGTCCTGGCTCCTTTCCAGTGCATAATGAATGTTTCTGTGGATGAAGTGTCCAGGCCCCCTGGGGCCCCTGAGGCCAGGACAAGTTAAACACTGGGGAGAATGGTCCTCAAGAATGTCCTACTTCTGCTAGGGATTTCAGAGAGGAATGCCCCATATCAAAATTTTTAAGCACTGGACTCAAGGCCAGTCAGCAAGTGTTAGTCTTCCTGATATGGAGAAACAGCCAGCTCCACTGACAGTGGGAAAGTGGAACTGTCAGAGCTGCAGCCAGCAACAGAAGACTCCCTGCACCAGGACTCTCAGTGCATCCTTTCTGCAGGCTCCCACACTCGGTACCACCCTTCATGCCTGTGTCTTTTCTGCGTTACACACATTCCGTGTCCAGATGAGACTGCATGGACCATTTCCTTCATGCAGGAGATACGGAAATATGAAAGCTTACACACTGATGCGGGACAGATCTTACCAGCTCACATAAATCCTTACCTGCAGCCTTGTGAACACTTGGTTGCAGGCTGTGGCTGTGGCACAGAAATTGTGCAAGGTAAATAGTTTCACACTTACCTTCCTATATGATTTCTGGTTTGTCTTCTGCAACTTGCCAAACTGGGGCTTCAACCAACTCCCCATGATCAATGTATCTGTGATGTGTTATAAACGTGTACTAATAAAAAAATCCACTACCCCGATGCCCATTAATGGAGGAATGGACAAACAAAATATGGTATTTATATACAATGGAGTACTACTTGACCATAAAGGATAAACTTGAGACATTTTTAAGTAAATGGACACACTAGAGACCATAATTTTAAGTGAAATAAATCAGAAACACAAGTTTAAATATTGCATTATTTCTCTTGTGTGAGACACACAAAGGGTAAATAAGGAGCAGAATGGAGAATAGATACTGGGAACTAGGAAATACTTGGTCAAATGAGAAGCAGAAGAAGGGAAGGGGAAGGAAAAAGGGAAGGAAAAGGGATTTTAAAAAAACAGAATGGAAGAAAAAAAAATGGAAACCAAGCTTTTGTAAATGGGGAGGAGATGAAGGGTTTGAAGTGTGGGGAGGGGAGTAGGAAAAAAGAATTAAGATATATCATGCAAAAGTACAAATTCCCATGATGAATGTAATCATTAAGTATGGTAAACATGTACTAACACATACAATTAAAAATCTAAAACATCACTCAGCAGAGTTCCCCACTAAGATAAGAGAAACCTGCAGAGGAGGACAAATGCAGTCTGAAAGGGTCTGCGTCCGGCAAAGGGAAGATGCAATCCCAACATCACCCTGCTGTCCCGCAGACACTGCTGCAGTCACGGCTATCGCTGGGTCCTGGGGGTGTCCTGCCTGGTGGGGAACAGCCCATTCCTCTCCTTCCAGTTCCATCTCACCACTACCCAGCAACCTCAGCCAGTCGCTTATAACCCCTAAGCCTCGGTTTCCAGTAGACAGTGGTGGTAACAGTGACCTTCCTTATGCCAGGGTTGATGGGAAAATCAGATGTGACCACTCATGAGAAGGCGCTATACAAATACAGTGTTATTACAAACAATGATAATAAACACACAGCGACCGAGCAAAGATAGGCCAGACCAAGCCCCAGCCTTCTTGCGAGGGGCCAGTCTTTACTGCCCTGCACTTCCTGAGGAGCTGCATCAGGCACCAGGGGCGCCCACTCTCACCCACCCTCTCAGAGGCCGGAAGCGCTGGCCGGCCAGTGGAGAGCAGCGGCATCGAGAGCGGCCAGAATAGCTGTGTTTAAATCATTTCATTTTTCAAAAAGACAAATATTTACCAGACTCGAGTCCTGGAGTTCAGAGCTGTTAATCATCCTATCTTCAACCCTGTTCCAGCCAGATAAGGTTGTGTAACAGCAGAGGCTAGATAAGCACCGCACTTGTGAACAGACGTGATTTTTTAAAATTCAGACTGAACAACAAATCCACGGTATAATTTCAAGAAATGTTGAGACATTTAAAGTGTGCATATTTTAAATTTGAAAATAACTGATTAAGTGCCAGAAGAAGATAGGTTAGGATGTCTTTTCAAATTTTGTTTTAAAAGTTTTTCCATTTCTTTAAAAAAAAAAACTCCACAAAATTCTCACACACACACACACACACACACACAAACACACACACACAGTGATTTCTAGTGCAATTGATATACTATTCTTCTCTACATCAGAAAATAGCAGGATAATCTACATGGTCCCGGGGGATCTCTGGAAGTATAAGCCACCACAGAGACCTCCCTGCCCCTGTTTCTGGCTTGTGCAGTGGGGGGAGCAGGCCAGACCACTGAGCAAGATGCAGCCTGGAGTGAAGCTCTATCTCAGTGTCTCTGGGTGGGGTGCCCTGCATCAGAAGTGTCCGTCTTGGTGGGTGGCTGTAAGGACAAATGTGGTCACATGTGTCACACTTAGCAAAGTGCTTGTACATGCTCAGCATGACACAGGGTGGCTGTACACCATGAACATGAGGCTGGGAAGAGGCAAGGGACTGCAGCAAAAACTGGAGCTTAAAGCTTAAACCTTTAAAAGCTAGCTGCTGCTTCTCACAATTACTATTTGAAACTCCATGGCAGGATTTGATGTCTGCAAAAGAAAAGACTGTGTAAGGGGACGAGCATGTGACCAGGTACTGTGACCCAGGTCTAGTTGCAGGGTAGCACCCACAGTGCCATGATGGTGGCACCAGCCCAGTGCACAGTGGAAGATCTGAAGTAGATGTCTGAAAGGCACTGTACCATGTGTCCTTCTCCAGGGGCAGGCATCAGCATCATCAGCATTGCTGTCAACTACAAGCCTCCTGCAGGGTACACAAAGCCCTGTGCATGTGAGAAGGGAAAACCCACAGCGCCCTTCACCCTTCAGCAGTTGCCACTCCACATCTTCCTCTTTCTGTCCCTCAGCCAATTGGGACTGGACTATTTTACCACCCCACAAGGGTGCAAGCCATAAAGTAAGATGGTTCAGAAAAGCCACTAACAAGGATTTCTGATGATGTCTTATGAAGAAATTGCTAAAATCAAGTTTTAGAAATTTATCATTAACACTTCCAATAATATAAAATGTATCTATGCAAAGTAATAGCATCATTATTTGTTACTTCATTATTTTTAAATGTCCAAACACAGGACACTGCTTGAGTTAGCTATGGTAAGTTCACATATTAGACAATTACGAAGCTTAGAAAAGAATGAGAAAAAGCTCTATGAATTGCTAAGAAGTGATTCCCAAGGCGTACTGTTATAGGAAAAGTTGAAGTGAAAACAGTATATTTGGTATGATATTTTTTTAAATAGTAAAGAAATAATCAAGGGAATAAAAGAATGGTAAGTAAGTCCCCAGCTCCTTTCAGTGTATTTGTCTACCAACTGAAAGAATCTAGACACAATCATATTTCAAAAGCAACAAGCAGTTTGACTTTTTAACCTAGATCTTCATTGCTTTAATAGTGTCCACTAACAGGAACCAGGGCTCACTGGAGAAACGGCTTGTGCCAAAGCTAAGATACAGAAAGTACAAGATGAACCTGGGACCTCTTGTACCAGAAAGTAAGGAAGTGAACTTTGTGGTATGTGAATTGTATCTCAAAAAATTACAAGAAACAAAGAAGAGAGAACAGGCAGAGAGGTGAAAAAGTGGAGGGGCAGACCCCAGAGCCTGAATTATTTTCTACCAGTTAAATCTAAAAATGTTCAGTGCCATAATAAGCAAATTCAGTATGGAATTATCATCCATTGAACAAAACAGTAATCTGATAAACATATAATAATAGATGGATGGACAGATACACAGTATCACAATTTATATCCAGATGCCCCCCAGAGCCTCACATACTTTTGGAAGGTAACTGGGGCTTATGGCTGACTTGCTGTCAGGTGGCAGGATCTGGCCGTAAGAAGCTGTCACCGAGATGTGGCCTGCAAGGTTGCATCTCACTTGCCAGCTCCTCTTTTGACTCTGCTTCCTGTCTACTGTGTCATGGGCAGCTCTCCCCTGCCATGCCTCCCTGCCATGCCATCTTGTATGGAGTCAGTGAGTATGGACTGAAACATGAGCCAAAATAAATTTTTCCTTCTTCAGTTTGTTGGTGTCAGGTGTTGAGTTCCAGCAATGAGAATGTGACTTAGACAGACAGACAGACAAAAAGACAAGGTTCCGTTTCCAGGAGACTTCTAAATGACTTCAGACAGGTGGTAAGTTGGAGTTTGAGCAAGAATCACTGGTGCTAACTGAGGAATAACGTTTGATCTACTCTTAAGGGGTGCTTCCACAGATTACTAGCTGCAAAGGAAAAAAAAAACAGTGACTATACAATGGAGCAGCCGAGCAAAACAACTGCTGTAGTGATGAAAATGAACACCTCTGCTGAAATTTAGGTTTGTGTGTCTGCCGATGAGATGCAGTGGACGGATGCAACGTCACCTCTAAAGTGTTGCAGCCGGAGACACAAAACAGTGACAAACCAAGGAACAGTGTATACAATAACAAGTGTTTTTTGAAAGCCATCACTTCCGCCACCCAAAGCAGATGCTGCACACAGTTACCAGGAGCATACTGCAGTGTGTAGGGATAAAGCTCCTGCCATTCACAGCTAACTAGAAGATACAGCAGAAAATAAGACAGAGGTGGCTGAAAGGAGGATGGGTGGACAGTTGCACGATAAAGTGAAGACAAAAATGGTAACTTTGCAATCTGTGTGTGATGTCATTGACATTCACCTTTCCATGTTTTCAATGATCTTGTACATTTTGAGATATTTCCTTATGAAAATGCTAGAGGGAGATCTTAAGTCTGATGGTTATAACTAAAAAGACCAACAGTATCGACTGCTAATAAGCAAGCAGAGCAACTGGCAACTGAAAACATCACTTTAGGAGACTGTAACAATGTGAGTTAAACAGAGTTCTGCTCTGTGATCTGGCATGTTTAGTTCTAGCTCTACCCAAGACACATGAACACACACTGCTACAAAGGCTTCTACTCAAGTGCTATGACAGGCATATTTACACAAGTTCCAAGCTAGGGACAGCTCAAATTCCCATCAGCAGGGAAAGAGATGATACATCATGGAACAGAATAAAGGGAAAAATTACTGACACACACCAGAATACAGATGAATCTCTAAAATAAGTGATAAGTGAGAAGAGCCTTGGCCAGGTATAGTGGTGTGTGACTGCAAACCTGGTACTCTGGAAGGTTGAGGCAGGAAAACTGCAAATTTGAGTCCAGTCAGGGCAACTTAGTGACTTAGTGATAGCCTGTCTCAAAAGAAAAAGGGATAGGGGTATACCTCAGTGGGAAGGCCCTGGTGTCAATTCCCAATACCAGAAAAGAAAGAGAAACAGAAAAAAAAAAGGAAAGA
Organism: Dolichotis patagonum; assembly: GCA_004027295.1. Taxonomy (NCBI): domain Eukaryota; kingdom Metazoa; phylum Chordata; class Mammalia; order Rodentia; family Caviidae; genus Dolichotis; species Dolichotis patagonum. Next base: position 33,430 of record PVJX010015077.1, read on the forward strand.
AAAGAAAAATACAAAAGACCCTGGCACACAGAAAAGCATATGCTATGTGATTCATTTACAAAGTACCAAAAAAAAAAAAAAAATCCTCAGCTAAGACAAATATGAAATCTGAGGCAGGGAATCTTAGGGTGTGGGGAGGGGACTTTCCTCCAGGGTCCTGACTGAGGCAGTGATGATAGAAACCACTGTTTGACTCATCCAGGAGCTCCCGCAGACCTCTGTGCTCTCCCACGTGAGACCCTCACCTCCATGGCGCATGCGGGAAGCAGCACTGAGATGCTCCAAGGAGTCTTGGGGAGATCACTGTGCTCCTGTACACAGGGACTCCAAGTCACACAGATGTTGTTTCTCCTATGTTTATCACTTAGCCACACTCTCTCGCACAAAATGAGGTTTTCTCTCCAAACTACAGCTGAACAAGTTGACTATAAATTTATTTAGAATATTAGGTTAGCAAGAAAAGAAAAATTTAATTCATAGAAACCAGAGGCATGGGATAGAGACTATAAGACATGCATATGTGTTACAGCTGGAAGTGTAACCCTGGCACAGGTCAGACAGACTGAGGTAACCCTACGCAGGCACAGATACAGACCCACTTCATGTGCAAGATCAATGTGCCTTAGGCCAGGCATGGTGGTGCACACCTGTGATCCCAGTACTCGGGAGGCTGAGGCAGGAGAATCTGCCACAAATTTGAGGTCATCCTGGGCGACAAAGTAAGCTCAAACCCAGCATGAACAAAAAATGAGTGGCCCTTGAGAAAACACCCCATTTCAAGTGGTAGGAACTTTATAACAATGAGATTATGCTGCCAAAGCAGAAAACATAACTTCCTACATAACCTGGAATGAGGGAAATTGTCCTAATTGTAACTCAAAATTGAAAAGAAATATGGCAAAAAAGGTAAAAATTCAATGATCATTTCAGACAGAGACGATTCACCTAATAAACTTAAGCATCTGTTCATGGTAAAAGCTTCCAGAATGATAAAAACTTGGAATGAAGGGACTGTCCTCAATGTGCCAAGAAGAGCATCTTAAATTCCCATTTGTTCTCCCATTTTCTTCTCTGCTTTTCTCTTGTCTCTTTTTAGATTATTTTTCTCTTTCTATTCCATTCTCCTTTTCTAGTTCTTAATAGCTAGCTTCCTTAAAAATTGAAAATGCGGGCTGGGGGTTTAGCTCAACAGCATAAGCGCCTGCCTTGCAAGCACGCAGTTGTGAGTTCCATCCCCGGTACCAAAAAAAAAAAAAAAAAAAAAAAAAATTGAAAATGCATGCCCAATTTAGAAAAATTAAAAATCAATCAATTTCCCAATAAATTTACCCTAAGTATTTGTACGTGCTTTTAAATGATCCTAGAGCATATATATGAAGCATGTACACTTTAGCTTTTTTCTTTTTTAATGAAAATGTATTTTAAGAAATTTCAGACTTACAGAAAAGTTGAAAAAATAGTATGGTGAGTTCTCACCTTTATCTATGTGACATCTTATATAATTATAGCACTAGGATCAAAATCAGGAAATTAACATCAGTATAACAGTGCTAACCAGTCAATATGCAGAGTTTGTTAACATCTTTCTTGCTTTCCACTAATCTCCTTTTCTGTTCCGGGATCCACTCTAGCATCCCACATCACATTTAGTTGTTACATCACCTTAGTTTCTGTGTGGTTAACTGATTGATTGTCCACTGGAGTGGGAAAACCCAGCTGAACTGAGCCAGCATTATTCCAGGCATGGAAGATCACTTTAAGGAGAATTGTTGGAAAGGCATAAAATGGAGAATGGGAGGGAAGGATTTCCAGCTGATCTTCCTTGAAGGAGCTTTGTTGCAACTGCTTTTTCTCAGAGGAGTGTCAGTGGTTTCTCTTATAAAAGAGCTTTGGCTATTTTCTTTCTTCAAGAGAGCTTCAATCTTTCTCTTCATCATAAACATTGTTTCCTGGGCTCCCGGGCAGATCCTTCGGCCTTCTGGCACAGAACCTTCAGCTTTTGCTACTGGCTATGATGGGATAAGCGATGGGTCCACAGAAACACAAACTCTGGGTCAGAGGGAGAAAGAAAGTGGGATTCAGCCATAACCTTAGGGAAGGGCCATGCAGCAGAGAAATGAGGGCCACTAGGAACTGGCCTGGTGAAGGCAGCAAGGCAGAAAGAGGCAAGAGCTGCAGAAGGTGCTGCATGCAAATGTTTGAAGAGAATATTCAGCTTGTTCACATTACCAGGTGGTGAGACATAAGGCTGGAATAAAAAATCAATCATGAGACTATGAAGTCCTCTTACCATAGTAAGGAGTTTGGATTTAATCCTAGAGAAAACAGGGATTTCTCTGAAGGAAAACTTTAGGCCAAGAGGGTTCTTCCTGCACACTCTGAAATACTGTATGGAAAAAGTATCCAAGAAGAAAGACAAGAGAGAGGGAGAGACCAGACTTATGACATGAAGCAAATGTAGCACAATGGTGGCCCTGAGTATACCACTGGCGGTGGAACAGAGAACTTGGGCATTGGGGTGATTGTAGCATGGGCCCCTGAACGGGTGTCAGCCCTGACCCGAGACAGGAACTACAAAGAGGCTTGAGATGCAGAAGAGTATGACTTCAGTTTCTGAACATGCTGAGCTGAAGGTGCTCATGCCATATTTAAGGGGAAGACGGAGTGAGATGTATGGGTCCAGCCCTTGGGAGAGGCAGATGTGGAAAGGATCCCAATGTGGAAGTCATCAGCATACAGAAAGTAGCAATGACAGACATTAACCTTCCAGGAAGCAAGAAGAGAGCCAAGCACAGAACCTGAGTGCTGGCTGAGCAGATAGGAAGTGGAAGGGGTCACAAAGAGGCTAAGGAGGCTGGTGAGGGGAGAAGGCAACGTCACAGCATCTGAGGGGACCTCATCCGGGACAGGGCCTGTGCTGCTCCAAGGTGGTAAGAGATAATGCTGTGGGTGATTTCACACAAGCTGGATTTGGAAAGGAACAGAGAAAGGGCAAGGGCTACTCAGAGTCCTGGGACACAGGTGAATATACGTAGCATAGAGGGAGAAGGGGAGATGTGGCTGAGTGTGGGCGCTGTGTGTCAAGTCCAGGAAAGGGACTGGGGCCACAGATGGCATGGAAAGGCATGAGGCAGGTGGACCTATGGTTCACAGAGAGAGACCATGTCTCAGTTAGATTCCTTAAGAAAGCCAGCAATCTGATTAGATTTGCTCCAGCCAGAGTGATATCAAGCCTCATCTGGAGGGGAGCAAACCCATGTGCCCAGGCCCCTTTTCCTCCTGTCGGCCTGGTTATCTCGCTGACCATCCCAGCAAGAAGCTCACAACCTGGGGAGTTAGCTTGTCATTATACAGTTATTCTTCTTAGGTTCTTACATTGTGGCTGTTTATACAGAATTGAAAATTTGTTTTTACAGTATTTCTTTGGAAAAATAGGTCTCTATTTGTCAAAGGTCCATTCTTCAATGATACAAGTCAACTTAGAATCTTTCATTTGAAAGTTTTGTCTTTAGATTAATAACATGTATCTTACAACATTTCGAAAAAAATGTGTGGATACAGCAATGACTCACTAATTCTCCTTTTTAAAAGATAAAACATTCTGATACTAACCAGAACTATAAAAATAGCAAACAAGCACTGACATTTGAAAGGCAGTAATTCTTTTATGTCTACCTTCTAGTTTCTTTTTACAGATTTTTAATTTTTTCTCTAACAGCTGTTATTTTTATTTTATTTTTAAAAATTTTAGTACATATTTGCAGTACATAATGTTTTCCTTCCTTCTGTGGGGTTAGTCCTTTCACATAGCACACTTTGACTTCTTTTTTCATCCTCTTTCCTTCCCATCCTAACTCTTGATCCCCTTCTTGTGTGAGAAAGATTCATCTCTTTATTCCCTATTGTCTACCTTTTCTTTAGCTTTTATTTATAACTTGGGCTTCTCATATAAGATAAACCATGCAACACTAAAGCTTGTGCGTCTGATTTTATTTCACTTAAATATAATTTTAAATTCACTTAAATTTTAAATTCACTTAAATATAATTTTAAATATAATCTCACAGTACATCCTAAACTATGCCTCAATAGTTTTAGAGTTATTACTTTTTACTTTGAAACAAACAGAGCAACTCTTACTTTCAGGTATAAAGGTTCTTATTATACATTTGGTTTTCTTCATTAAATGACAACTTTAAGGCAGTTACTGGCTATTTCCATTGGTTCTATCTATCACATTGTCTTATTGGGATTTGAATATGTATGAAAGTATAAACAACATTTTTATTGAAAATGAGATATTATAGTACCCATTGATCATTCTCTGTTATTCGGTTCAGAATGCACTGTAATTCTTTCACCCTTTGAATGGTTTTATCCTTTTTTGTTATGTTTGATATTATTGTATTTGAAACTATGCTCCACTATAGCAGAGAAAGAAATATTGTGATAGCTATTGTTAATGTCCGGTTGTCTTAATGTTAAGTACTGTGTTGCCTATGTTGTCCGGTTCCAATCTGCTCTGTACTGACCTCTTTTGTCTTATTCTCTTTAAAATAAAATGTAAAAAAAAATTTACTGTCTTCTAGGAAATAAACAGAATAAAGATACACATATATGTGTTACGCAGCTTGAAAAATCTTGCATTGTTGGCCGAAGCAAGGCCAGCAGATTGCTGTAGCTGCTGGTTTCAAACAGGAGCCTAAAGAGAATTCTTTCTGTGGTCTGATGGCCATTTCAGAACTTTGGAAATGTAATGGTCAATTCATCAGAAATAAATAGCAGGTGAGTATGGCAGATTTTAGGGGGCCTGAAGGGGAGAGACCTTGGTGCCTCGGGACCTGCACAGTGCGGTTGACTCGGGGTGCCGGGAGAACAAGGAGCTCCACCCCTCTCTGAGGGGCGGCTGAGAGTGTGGCAGACTTTCGGCAGCCTGAAGGAGAGAGACCCTGGTGTGTTGGGACCTGCACCATGCAGTTGACTCGGGGTGCCAGGAGAACAAAGAACTCCTCCCTTCTCTCAGGGGTGGCTGCAATCCTGCTGGTGGGCAGGCTGAGACTCAGACATCTCATGTCGTCATGTCGTCCTGTCCCATGTCCCCCCGCTTAGCAAGTGGGAGCCAGTTAACTACACATCTTGTGAAAAAATTGGCTATGGTATTTAGTATGAGCTCCCCATATGCAAAGATATGGACAACCATTTGGAAGAAAACAAGAGACAATATGACAGATAGTGAAGATCCCTGGTTGTATAGCTTTGAAATTTATGCTTTCTTAAGTCCCGTTCTGTTCTGTTGTGTTTAATTTTACCCCCCTTAAAATAAAATTAAAAAAAAAATATATATATATATAAAGAGGGGGAAAGAAAGTGCTCTAAAGGATACAACTGCATGTATGTTTAAGTGTGTAAGACAGATGACCACATTACTGTTTTTGTTAGACTGTTGAGCAGAACTGTTAATAGTCTCACTGTTTGAATGTCTACTTTGTGTGCTTTAATTTTGTAACTTGAACAACTATTTCCAATGATGACAGTATGTAACTTATCAAGTGGCGATTTCTTAGTGTTTTTGTTTTTGTTTTTTTGTTGTTCTCGTGGTTCTTTTATTTTTTGCCTTTGGAATTCTGTATTGTTGCTACCCTTTTTCTGTTTTGTTTGGTTGTTTTCTTTTTTGTTTTTTCTCTCTAAATAAAATTTAAAAAAAAAGAAAAATCTTGCATTGTCACATATACATACATAAACAATAAGGTGTAGACATCTTTTTTTAAAAAAAAAAAAACATTACTTCTTGTCTTTAACACTTCTTGGTGGCCAACTTAACATTGTGCTGGCATCTTAGTAATGGGAACCCATCTTTCTCACAGGCACATATCAACACTGATTTATAAATATGTGAATGTGTGAAGACCTACGTGGAATCTGTGACCCATAATGCAGAAATCAACAGACTCCAAGTCTAAGGGAAATAAACCTAAACAGTTGTTTAGAGATAAAATTGATCCAGATGGTATCTGCAGGCCACACGGTCTGTGGTTTCTCCCAATTATAAATAAATGATTGAAATCAGACCCTGGGATGCATTCATTCCCTTCCAGTTTCCACCCTGTACCTGAAGAAATATATGCCCTATTGCCGCCATCTAAAGGAGTCCTGATTTATTTCCAGCTATATTTTATACTCACACTTATAATACATGCCTCATCCAGGTGGGGACCTGACAAGATCAGGACTCTGTGTCCAACTGGGTTCTGCTTTGATGTCCCCTGGGATGCTCTGCTCTACAAGGCTTCACACAAACTCAAAGCCAGGCTGTTAAAACTGAAGCAGCAACGTGCAGGTCTATCCTTCACTGGCAAGGATACCTACAACCTGGCAGCTCTAGACTAAACACAGAATTTAAAACAATCTCTTCCATCTTCACTCACCATAAGAAAGAAGTGTGGGAGACAGAGAGAGAGAGAGAGAGAGAGAGAGAGAGAGAGAGAGAGAGAGAGAGAGAGAGAATGAGAATCAAGAGAAATACTAGAAGAAAATAAACTCAAATAATATTTTATTGACCACAAGGACTTCGTGAGGAGGAAGTCATTGTCTGGCACCAGTGTATTTTCTCTGCTCACCAATGTGTTAGCTGGTACCTGGATGGCACCCTGTTTCTTTTTAAGTCCTATTTTCCTAAAACTCTACTGGCAACTTGGGTAACACAACTGGTCTTCCTCAGACGAGGTGGGCAACTACAGGAACAGCTCAGAAGCAAGGGCACAAGCCGAGGAAGTCTGAAAGCAAGGTGAGGCAGTAAAGGAGGCTATTTCAACTGGAAATGTGCCAAACATTATGGGAAGAGAACACTTAGGATTACCAAGGTGCTTCATAGATGCCATCTGTCCTGATAGCCCATACATATCCTTATGAAGCAAGCATTATGACTCTTTCAGAAATCATGCTAAGCACATGAGATCTAATTAGTAAGTAGAACCTAGATTTAAAGAGGTTCACCCAACACTAATCTCTGAGCTATTTTCACTTCCCCTTGTTACCTCACCCACTACACTATGCAAATATTTCCATTTGATATTATATCTACATAGTAGTTATACAGCCAGGTATTCCTACGTGTTAGTTCCAAAAAATTAGTACATATCATCTTTACCTCAAAAAGAGAGATTATCTCACAGCCTTGAGTTCCGTGTTTGGAGAGAGAGGCTGGGTCTGTTTTCAATCTCAAAGGCTGGTGAGGCACTGTAGAAATATTTGTGAGACTTTTATTCTCATCATGTAACTAGCACATAACACTGTCATCTTTCTTCTGGAAGTAACTGACCACGGCTTTAAAGTAGCCACCGAGGATTTCTTTAGGTAACGTTCTATAGCAGTTTTAGAACATTGGATGCACCAAGGAACAAATCACTTTCCACCACAGTGATCACAATAAAACACAAAGTCACTGTGAGCGGAACACCGCCCAGGGGTCCAGTCCTGTGGCAAATGTGCTCCTCACACCAGCTCCATCGTCCTCACAGCACCTCCACAGTGTGAGGTGAGGACAAGAGGCTCAGACGGTTAACTGCTTAACATCACACAGCAAGCTGAGTGGCAGGAGAGGAACCAGTCCAGGTCCAACTGCCTCACCACTCACACTGCTAAAACCCGACACAGCATCTCCGACTGACTGTGCCAGCCCTGCACTGAAATGCTGCCGTGTCAGGCACGCAAGAGGAGGGACAGGAGAGAGTGACCAATATAGGGATGGCGGGGGCTGAGGTGAGCAGCATAACAACAGGTCTGCAACAGAAACCTTACAATATTCAGGATGTACCCAGGATGCAAATAAAAAGGACCCCATCCCCCTCTAAAGCAAAACAGAGAAGGGAAGGCTTAAAAGAAGATCATCATCATCATCATCATCATCATCATCATCAAAACAAGATTCCACAGCATAATGACATTTTTTAATGGGTAAACTCCAGGGAAGATTTTAAAAGTCTTTCAAAGCTAAAATGAATAAAGCATAAGTTTGGTAAGTGGTCCTCTTATTGGCAGCAACCCAGCAAGCTCCAAGGTCTCAACGAGCTGCTCTCTCAGACACCCAGTCTGCAGTCAGGCCCACGGGACCATTGTTCCCAGACCCTCACACTCCACCTCTCAGCACCGAGAGAGACTGCATGGAACTGCACTACACACCACACAGACACCTCTTGTGGTCACCTCACTTAGCACAGGGACCCAGCTGACCAGAAGGGTGGCGCAGCAGCCCCAGGGGACTGGATTGTTCACACGAGAACCCATTTTGCACTAGACCAGAATAAAAAGTAGCTTTTAAAGTGTTAGAAGAGACGCTAACAATGCGCTTTTTTTTTTTTTGTGAGGGTGAGGGGACAGTAAAAGCATCGTGTCGTCTCCATTTTAAAATGGGGCAGTTATAGAGTGGGCCATAAAAAAGTTATGAAAGTGCAATCTTCTAATCATTTCTGATAGCAAGTGGCTATCAGAAATTATAGAGGTTATTTTCAATGTGGACTTTACTTCCTCAATAAGTGGGATAAAATTTCCTCCAAAAGCAGTTTCAAAAGGATGGCCATATGGTGACATGAATTAAAATGAAACAAACGTGACTAATCCTGATTATTAACCCAATTCCAGACCTCAGTACTCTTGACCTTAGTTTAAAGTTGAAGGAGAATGCACAGAGGTCTTAAAAGCTGGTAGCATAAATCTAGGTAAATGCCTATACATACTCTTTTTTTTTTGGTACCGGGGATCGAACTCACAACCTTGCACTTGCCAAGCAGGCGTTAAACCACTGAGCTAAATCCCCATCCCGCCTACACATATTCTTGCAAATTCTTTATTTGATCACTCTCCACACTTACTGTTTGGATCTTAGTGATGACTCAACACTGTCTGTAACACTACTTTAACATTGCTAGCCCCATGGCCAACACCCAGGCTTTAGCAGTACAACTTCAGGAGTTTACTGGATAGTAATAATTACACTTAAATCGTGCTGTTCATTGCATCAAATATGTCATCAAAACAGGCATTTTTTTGTTTGTAATCTAGATGAGCCTATCAGTTTCTGTAGATTAGACATTTCCAGATCAGGTTCAGATCCAGAGATGCAATAGGGCACCCAGTTGCCTAGGGGAAGCCAATAAATAGAATTTAGGGAAGATGGAATTCTGTCCTGTCTGTGTTGGGAGCCGCTGAAGCTGGAAATTGACCACATGTGGCTGTGGCATGGCCGTCCCCAAAACAAAGAGCACCCGGGGCAAGCCACATGAAGAAGTTGCTTCAACCCAGAAAAATATCAAGCTCTTAGATAATCCAAGCAATAGGTTTCTAGGTAGTCGGGTTGAAATTGACACCATCGTTCTGAGTAAATAAATAAACATGCTACATTGATTAAGCAGTTCCTTCTCTCCCGTTGGGAGAGTAAGGGCTCCACCTGACCCCAGCTTTGTCTCTTTTATTTTCTCATCCTCTCATGGTCCTTCACCCCAAGAACCTTAAGAGCTGCATGGGTTGTGTCATGTCTGCACACTGAAGCTGCCATTACATGGTGTATTTTTGGAGAAGCAGGGATTTCCTTTTCTCTTGAGAAGCTGTTTTTCGTTCTACACAGGCCTGGGTATGAGGACTGTGTCTACCACATTAATGATGAGAATCGATCTTTCTCCTTGGTATACGGCACTGCTGGGTCTGATATGTGAGACCCCGACACTTGCTGCAGAACAGCAAAGACGGTCATAAGGGCAGTGTCCCTGTGGAACAGTGTGGGGAGACACCGAGCGCCACACTGGGCCCCTGCAGTGCTGGAAGCTAAAGCTGCCCAGGGAACCGGACATCCCCAGTCCCAAAGGGATGGGCAGGTGCCAGCAAGTATTTGTTTTTTATTTCCACTGAAGCCAGGATAAAAGGAAATGAGCTTAGAGCACTCCCTTAAAGATAAAAAGGAAGGGAAAAGAATATTCCTGAG
>PVJX010015078.1:0-43251 GCA_004027295.1 Dolichotis patagonum
GGGACTGAGTGGGGTTCTGGGGTGCTCTTGGCTTCCCCCACCCTTGGGGCTGGAAAAGCCCAAACCGTGGACTGTCCTTATTCTCCGTTTCTCTGCTCATCAAGTCCAGCTGCCCCATACCACCCCTCTAATGTAACTCACCGCTAACTTGCCTTCCATCAGTGCTTAGGACGGTAAGACGTTATGCAGGCAAGCTTCAGTTAGACACCTAATAGCTAAGTGATGATGGAATAGTACTGATAATACAACAATCCATGCAGAGAGGGGTGCTGGAATTGAATGGCAGGCAGAAGACCTCCAGCTTAGGATGGCTTGATTTCGGATTTTACCATGATGTATAACGTGTAACTGTACAACTATACTGCTTTCAATTTCAGTGCAGTACTCATGAAATTACATGAGATATTCAATACTTTATTATAAGGTAGCCTTTGTGTGAGGTGATTTTTGTTCAATTGCAGTTCAGTGGGATTGACCTTGACATTTAAGGTAAGGTAAAGTAAGCTATACTATATCAGGTAGGTTAGGTGTTAAACCAATAGTAATATATTATTCATTAACAAGTCATGTGTTCATGCATGTTTTTCCTTATGATATTTTCCACTTAGGGTGGATCTATCAGGACCTGACCTTATTCTTAGTAAAGAAGCATCTATATTACAGACATACCATATTCTGCCTCTTTAACACCCGTGGTAGGAATAAAATCAAGGTCTAAAAGATCATTATATGTGTAATTCATTTGATTTATAGTTCATTTATTTAGATCATTTCTCATTTTTATAAATCATACTGCAGTGAATATTTTCTGCTCGGTTTTTCTTCTTTAATGACATGATGTTGAGCGGCGTCCCCAGGGCTGTGGGGACTCCTGTTGTTTGTAACATCCTTCTTCCCGTCTGAGGCACACCGATGTATAAAGTCACCTGCAGGGGACATCCTTGTTAGTCCCCAGAGCTTCCTGCAGGGTCAGAGGGTCAGCAGTGCCTCTCGAGTTTGGAGGGGAGATGGTGGTGGCTCTGTGTTGAACACTGTGAGACTAGAGTGACTAGGGAGGTGCTGCCTTGATCTCCACAGGGATTCCTTGCAGAGCTGGCCGAAGAGATCGCCAGGGTCCAGGAGGTGCTGTGTGTGGAGTTCACTAGCGGCGTCCACCGTGGGGGTAGGACTAGGTAGCAGCAACACCTTTGCCTGTGACTTGTGATTCTTTACCTTAGGGGCAGCAGACTGGAAGGGCATTGCGGCAGTTCTGGGACAGAGGACGGACTTGGGCTTGGCTTTCACCAGCAGGTGGTGCCTTGGGTTTTATAAGACAGCAGCCCAAAGTTTGTGGTCCTAATTTCACAGTTGCAGGTTTACACGTGGTTAATAAGTAGGTCAGTGGGGACAGCAGAGATCGTTGTTGTCGTAGTCTGTGGCTGCTTCCCGAGAGCTACATGAGGGGCAGGAGAGCAGCTCAGTGGGACTCAGTAAGTAGGTGGATTGCTTGGCCCTGGTACCTGTGTGATGCCAACCGCACAGAAGAGAAGAGGGGATGCGTTGGTGACCCCTAAGGAGGGTTCCACGGAGATCACTCCTGGGCCGTGGAGTCAGAACTGGTCCTGCTCTCTGCTCCTCAGAGTCAGCAGGGCTCCCCCTTTCACTACTGTCCACGTCACTGCAGCTCTACCTTCCGAACACGAGGCTGCGAGGGATTGGAGCTGCACGAGGTGAAACTAGAAAGCACTCATAAAAGGTCTGCGAGCTCTAGGAATTGGAAAATTTTTAGGGAAATTTGTGCTTGGCAAATTTGATTTGCTAAATTTGATCCGACTTGGTAGGAGCCCTGAGCAGACTGGACAGGGATTCAGAACGTTTGGTCCTGACTCTGCAGCCAGCTGTGTGACCTTCAGGAAGTCGCATGGCTTCCTGTTGCAAAACCAGAGGATTGAACAAGAGCGGTTGTGACGGTCTTGGGATCTTGGAAATGGAAGAAGTGCCCAGGGTCGCGCCTCCATCAGAGCAGGGCCACTGAAAATAAAATGGCTTCAAGCTGTGGGCTGCAGGAGCCCCTCCCTCAGCTGCCTCCCAGTCCATAGGCTCTGCCTTCACCCCTCACCCCGCTGTGTTTCCTGCTCCCCCTGTGTTTTGTGTGTGGCCCTCATGACTCACTGGGCCTCTCCTTTGGTGTGTGTGTGTGTGTGTGTGTGTGTGTGTGTGTGTGTGTGTGTCTCCCTGCTCTCTCCCTGGGTCCTGGTCCCAACAGGCTGAGGCAGGAAAAGGAAATCACAGTGCCCAGGGCACAGCTCTGCTGGCTACTGGGGGCAGGTCCTCCCCTGGCGGCCAGCCGAGGAACAGCAGTGCAGAGCCCGCCCGCTGGTCACAGGCAGGGTCCTTTGGTGCTGTTCTTTGCAAGAACATTTCCTTGGGGGACGGGGGTGCCAGGGAGTGAACTCAGAACCTTGCACTTGCCAGGAAAGTGCTTTTGCCGCTGAGCTATATCCCTGACCCCAAGAATGTTTTTGAGACAAACCAAAAACTCCACTATCCATTAAATATATGAAAGAGAAGTGCTGAGAATAAACTTGTTCAAAAGAAAGAAAGAGGAGAGACAAAGGGACAGAGAGAGACAGACAGAGAAACAGTGCTGACAGTCCAGTGTCTCAGCTCAGCTCCAAACCAGCTCAATGCACTGACTACTCCTAAAGCAGAGCCGTTCGAAGGTGAGGGGTGGAGATTCAGGCTGGAGAAAGCGGATCTTTGCCTGTGTCTCCCACTGCCTCTCCTCTCCGAAGAGCAGTGCTTACCTACAGGGGGCAGTGGCTTTGCTGGACTTTGTCCTGCTCTCCAGGCGATTTTCTAATTTTTCTTTTGCCAAATGTTAATTTCTACCATTGCTATTTTGATTTCTAAGTGATTGCTCTTATTTTCTGAATGATCTTTTAAGAGAGGCCCCTGCTCTTTTTCTGGTGGGGCTCAAGGTCTGATTTTTCATAGTTGAGTATTCGTAAGATTAAAATGCAAATTGAAAGCTCTGTTCGCACTGAGGCTTGTGGGTGGGCACATATGTGACCGTTAGTTGGGAACCCTGATACTAGATTTGAGGGATTTTTTTTTCTCTTACCCAAGCTTATCTGGGCTTGTAAGGCTCAGGGGACAGTGCCTGGCCCTCCCCTAGTGTGTGAGATGTTTCTAAGCCCGACCTCCCTGGACGGTGGTCTTTCCGTTTCTTCCTGAGCCTCCAGGGTAAGTCTGTGTGCGGCCTGCAGCTGTTCTCAGTGGCTGCGATTCGCAGGCACCGGTGACCTGCTGTCCACTGGCCCCTCCTTGCCAGCCCTTGGGAGCACCGCTCCTTTTTCAGGTCCCGCATCCTCCTGGATGTGTAGATGCCACCTGCTGAGGGCGGTCTCTTCTGCCTCTTTGACCTTGTGAGTCATGTCTTTTGCTTCCTCAGCCACTTCGCAAGTGTGTAGGAAGGGAAAGGAAATAAACACATGTATTCAGTTACCAGCGTGGAACTGGACCACTGTCCTAATCAGCTCTAGAGAACTGTTGAACCAAGAAAGATTTGAGATAAGACCTTTAGAAGGATTAAGCACAACTGGAGTTTATTATCCAACGATCAGATTCCAAAGAGAAAACATTAGAAATATAGAGATAAACATTCACTGTGTCCGATAGGGTGCTACCTACAGAAACAGATTGTGGGGTTTTTTTTTTTTTTGAGTGCTAATAAAATTTTAAGTAAAATCAATTGTATTTTTACTGAAGCTGTGTGTTGCCGTATGTAGTCTCTGAACCCACCTCCGCCCATTTCAAATTTCTGGAAATGCACGTGCTGTGGTCACACTCACTCTAGGTTAATTATCGTAGGTGAGTGGGACACGTTTGTGAAACATCTTTACCGTGTGTCCTGCGTAGAAAGGACCGGTGAGAACTCTCTCTGCGCCCTCCTCCACCCCAGCCCCATCTGCTGGAAGCGGCCGGTCTTGTCCTCCAGCTACGCAGTCACCTTAGGTCAGAGATTGTCCCTGATCTTCACTGCCACGTCCTCTTTCTCTCCTAGGACACCGGGGTTGGAAAGTCAAGCATCGTGTGTCGCTTTGTCCAGGACCATTTTGACCACAACATCAGCCCGACCATCGGGTAAGTTGCTGTGTGTTCTTCCTTTCTGGGGCCCTTGGGGCGGTCACTGCCTGTGGCCGAGCCTTCCGCAGGCCACTGCTGTCATCCCCGCCTGTGAAACTGTCCTGACTGAACAGAAGGCCAGAAACTCAGGAATCTCCGAGCTAGGTCCAGAGAGTGTCCCTGGAGAGGAGCCCTGCGCCTGGGAACCCAGTCTTCAAAAACAGCGGATGGGGAGCCCCTGAGGAAGCCCTGTCCTTCTCTTCCCGGGCCGCTTGCTGCACACACGTGCTCAGAACGGCCCTGGAAAAAGCCTTGTCTCTGCTTGCAAGACACGCACCACGGGAGGGGCGCAGGGCAGCTGTCCCCGGATGCGACCACTCGAGGGCCAGGGACAGTGCTTACGAGGCAGTTTGTCACGCTGCCCTGGATGTTCTTTTCATTGTCTTTAATGTATTGGTTTGTGTTTTTTGATGATCAAAGTAAAACCACTAAGACACTGTGAAACGTGGTTCTAGATGATGCGGACAGACTTTGCCTTCTACTTTCTAAACTTATTTTAAAGCATTTAAGGTGACAAATATGTACACCTTTGTAATGCTTTTTCTTTCAAATAAAAAGGCAGTGCATGGTGAGACCACAGACTGTGCTTGGTGACCCAAGTGTCTGCCCCAGGGCCATCTTGGTCACAGTGTTTCACTCAAAGCAGGTCATAGGTCAGGCTAGGGTCAAGGACAGAGAAATAAACTCTGCTCTTGAGGAAAGGAGCAGCACATGAACAAGGACTCTGGGGTCAGTGTTGGTGGCCGTTGTGGACAGCACAATAGTTGACCATGTTTTGTCCAATAAATGCATTTGAGTGATTTGAGGTTTATAGAATATTATTGCTGGCATGGTATGCATGGCTGTAATGCTGGTATACCTTGAGAAGGTGAGGCAGGAAGGTTCTCAAATTTAAGCCCAGACCTGACAATTTAGTGATGTAGTGGGACCTTTTCTCAAAAACATTAAATATTTGCATCTCTCAAGTGACCAGTGATGTTGAACATTTTTTCATATATTTATTTGTCATTTGTATTTCTTCATCTGAGAAATGTGTATTCATCTCAGATGCCTACTTTTGGATTTTGTCTTTAAATTTGGGAGGTCTGATTTTTTTTCAATTTTTTGTATGTTCTAGATATTAGTCCTTTAAAAAAAAGACAATAAAACAATAAAATCAATCAAAACAAACCAGTGTAAGAGATACAGGACTTCAAAACATTATGAAATAGACTCACAGGCAGAGGCTTGGGTCTCGCTGTTCCTGGTCTAGTGGAACCACATTTCACAACACGCCTGGTGTTGGATCCCAGGCTGGGCTTGCTTGCTGGTGTTGATATTAGTCCTTTTAAAGTCTGAGGGACAACTAACTAAAGTTTTTTCCCACTCTGTGGGTTGTCATTTCACTCTGTTGGTGATTTCTTTTGACATGCAAAAGCTTTTTAATAGGATGAGATCCCAGTTACTGATTTCTGTAGTATTTCTCATTCAATCATGATTTTGTTCCTGAAATCTTTGCCTACACCTATGTCTTCAAGAGGTCTGTGGGCTCAGTGTTCTGGTTGCAAAGCCCACTCTGGGCTGGGGCTCAGAGGCAGAGCTCCTATTGTACCGGCGAGGCCCAGGGGCACGCAGGTCATGTCACTCTGAAACCTTAAAAACACAGACTTTCTAGCAATAAGAATATATGTATTAATCTTGTTGTGTACTTTATACATTTGGAACAGTATCTGATGTCACATAATCTTCAAAACCATGATAAAAATCATATATTTTTCTGATTGTAAAAGCATTATATACATATGATAAACACCTGGAAATGAAGAAAATCATGAGTAAAGATACAAAAACTATTGATAATCTGCCTTCCAGAGGTAATCACTGTAAAACATTTGTTATGCTTTCTTCCATCTTTTTCCATTGTATGTGTTTTTTAAAATATATTGGCTGTGAGCCTGCCGGCACGTGAGCTAAAAATCAAACATACCACCCTGCCACCCTGTTAGCAAGTGGGAGCCAGAGATCTGAGCATCTCTTGGGAGGTTGACCATATGTAATATAGCAAATAAGGGGGATTTCCTTCTACCATCTCTTTGAAGGCAAATATTTTTATTGCCGTTTTGCTTTTTTCTGATTAATGGTATTGCTCTATTCAATATTCTGTTCTGATAAGTTCTATAATACTCTGTATTTCTTTTGATTTTGCTATACTTGTTTGAAAGAACAACTATTGTGAAAATAATGAGACCTATTACCATTATCCCGGTAACATGCTGTGAAGTTCTATACCAATTTCACTACACTGTCTCAATTGGTTTTACTCCATCCTGTTCTGTTATATATTACTACCTCCAAGTTAATAAAAATTAAATTAAAAAAAAGAACATGAGAAAACAAGGTAACAAAATACCTTCAAAAAACCCAGTTCCACCAAAGCTGATCCATGGGGCATGGATGAGGAGAAACTCAAAAATAAAACCACAAGATTATATAAGGTGATTAAAAAGGAAATAACAACAACAAAACAGATCAGTAAGGTACTGAGCAAGCTGAAACATGATATAACTAAACAGATAATGGACTTAAAAAGCAAAAGGAGGAAAAGAAAGTGCTCTAAAGGATATAAATGCATGTATGTTAAAGTATGTAGGATTGATAATGTTATTACTAAGTTTTTGTTGGATCGTTGAATAGAACTGTTTGCAGCCTCACTGTTTGAATGTCCACTTTGTATGCTTTAATTTTGTAACATGAACAACTATTTCTAAAAGGACAATATGTAATTTATCAACTAGTGATTTCTTACTGTTTTTTTTGAAATTCTGTATTATTTCTACCCTTTTTTGTGTTTTGCTTTTTTTCTCTTTAAATAACATTTTAAAAAACTCTTTAAATAAAATTTTTAAAAATTAAAAACAAAACAAAACAAATATATAGGCTTTTTTTTTTTTTTGTACTGTGGATCGAACTCACAACCATGCGATTGCAAGGCAGGCACTTAGGCCACTGAGCTAAATCCAGCCCAAGTTTTTTTATTTTAAAGAAAACCAAACCAAACCAAACAAAACAGAATAAAGCTGATTGGAACAGAACAATGAAAGCAGTACAGGACTTCAAAGCAAGATAATAGGAAATCAACAATGGCTACCATAATACAGCCTGTTATCTTCAAAATATCTGACCATACCATCAGACACAGTAAAATCAAACAGAACAAGACAGAATAAAGCCAGACCTAACAAAAATATGAAAACAATACAGGACTTTAAAGTAAGATAATAGGAAATTAATAGCGGCTACCACCTTCCCTTTTTAGATGTTTCTTCCTCTATCACTTTCATAATTATCTATTGTACATTTTAGATCCCACTAACTCCTTAAGTTTTTTATGCTAGGAGATAACATATTGTTCACCCATGGGAGCCTGAACCATTTTACCCATGAGCATGATCTTGAGTTGCATCCATGTACCTACAAGAGCCTTGAGATTATCCTTCTTTCTAGCTGAGTAGCTTTCCACGGTATGAAAATGCTGTGTCTTTCTTATCCATTCTGTGGTAGATGAGCAAGCTACTCCTGCTTTGTTTTGGTTTCCTGTCACATTGTTTTCTTTTCTTTGACTTTCAGTCTATGAATTTCTTTTGAATTAAATGTGTTACTTGTATATAGCATATTGATGGATCTTGTTGCTTGATCCAGTCTCCTTTTGTTTTTTATTGGTGAACTGAGGCCATCTAACCTAATGGTTACAATTGGCATGCGTTGTCTACACTAATGGTTACAACTGGCATGCATGGGTTTGTCTCTGCCCTGCTGTCCTCCTGCTGTTGGCCCTCCACTTTTCCCCTTCACTCAGTTGCCTGTCCTGTTTGGCGATCTTCCTCTGCTGCTGTTCTTGGAACGATGGTCTTCTTTATGTCTCTCTAGAATATCCTTTAGCACTCTCTGTAGGGTTGGTTTGGTGGTCACGAATTCCTTCAGTTGTTCTTTATCATGGAAATATCTTATTTTTCCACCAATTCTGAAAGAGTTTTACTGGATATATCAATTTGTATTGGAAGTTGTTTCCTTTCAGGATTTGAAACACTTCACTCCAAACTCTTGACTTGATGATTTGTGTTGAGACGTCTGCCTTGATTCTGGTTGGTTTTCCTTTATAGGTGATCTGTTTCTTTTCTGTAACAGCTTTTAACATCCTGTTCTTGGGCTGAATTTCTGGGATCTTGATTATTATATGTCTGGGTGTAGATTTATTTTGGTTATGGCTAGTTGCAGTTCTGTATGCCTTGTGTATCTGTATGTCAGGTCCTTTTCCCGTATTTGGGAAGTTTTCTGCTATTACTTCTGTAATAGCAGAATTTTTTTATGTAATTTTTTTATGTCATTTGTGTTGTTGCCCACTTTTTCACTGAGATCTATCAATCTTAAATTATTTTTCTTTGTGTTGTCCTGTAGCTGTTGAATTGCTATTTCTTGGTTCCTTGTTATTTTTTAAGAGCTCTCTTCTTTCATGATCAGTAGCTGTAATTCTGTCTTCATTTTCTTTCAAGTGGTTCTGCCAGCTTTCAATGGAGTTTTGAATCTATTTCATGCATTGTAATTCCTTTCTATGTTGTTCATTCAAGGTTTCCATCATTTTCCTATGCTCCTCTTTTTTTTTTTATCTATGTCTTCTTTAGAGATGCTCAGGGATTCTTTTGTTATGTTGTGATTTCTTCTTTTACTTGAGGTATTATTTCTGATTTGATTACCTTTACAGTCTCATAAAGTTGTTTCTTTACTTCAGTTTCTATCTTCTCAGAGATTTCAGGAGTGTGACTTCCATTTTCTTCCATGACTATAGCTCCTAGACTTGTTCTGTGTGGGCTGGAGGTCTGAAATTGCCTTTTACTCCTGCGTCTTGACATTTTCCTGAGCTGACAAGCTGGTTGTGGGGTCCCAGGTGCTTCCCACATTGGCTGGCCCTCCACAGTGTAGGTTTCTCTGAACCCAGGTTCCCAGGGAGGTAGTGGGACATGGGACGGGCTTCTCCAGACCCATGTGGATACACTGAGGTTCCCCAATGGCCATGGGTGCATGGTGGCAGGGATGCTTTTTCTCTTGGCCTACATGGCTACACTGGGACTCCCTCAAGGTGGCAGGCACACGGGGCCATCTTTATCTGTTTTTCCAACCCTGTGCTGGCTGCCTTTGGGAAGCAAGCATCTCGGATGGTGGCCTGTGGGCCACAGGGCATATCTGGCTGTTTCTCCCAGCCCGTGCTGGTTACCTGAGGGAAGCAGGTGTCCTGATGGTGGAGGGCATGCAGGGATGGGTCTGGCTGTTTCTCCCTGTCCACACTTGTGATTTTTTTTAACTCAGCATTATATTGTGAATTTTATGCCATTAAATGGTCATTAAAGCAATGATATTTAATGAATGTAATTGCTACTTTAGGCGTTTAACTTGTTATTAGTGTTATTTTACCTCTATGAATACTTGCACAGACCTCCAGTTTATTTCCTGTGTGTACCGTGTGTGTTTGGGGGGTACATGTTACTCCTGTTCCCCTGTTCCTTCACAGCTCCCTGTGACAAACAGGGAATTGCACAGGCGTCCATTCCTTGTTTGGTCCTACAGTGAACCCTCTGTGTGACAGAGAGTAGGAATTGGCCTCCTGTCACAGATGAGGAGGTTTTACTCAGAATTCCTGACTGTGCTGTCAGAATATGACTGGGATCAGTTCTTAGACGTTTTCTTCCCTTATCTGTATGGTGAAGATAATGGCCTGAATATTTTGTGCTTTCTGCCCTCAACTCTAAAAATCTATGCTTCTAATGTTTTAAAAGCCTGAGCTTTATTTTCTAAGCCTGAGGAGAACTTTGGAAGGGCAAGGTTCGTGAGGTGTCTCTCCAAGTAGCTGGTGTATATTGAAGAGTAAATAAAAATCTGGCTTACATCAAAGTAAAAACAAACACAGAAAGTGACATAGTTATCTACACAGAAATTCCCAATGCTTTTATGGGGAAAGAGTCTATAAGCAAAGCCACAGGGCAAATGTTTAACTGGAAAATATTATTTAAAATATATTATTACAGAAGGTTACTGTACAGTTTTTGAAACATTAGTAAGAAAGATGTGAATACCTAAATTGAAAAGTAGATAAAGGCCATGAGCAAGAGATTTGCAGAAGGAAAATACAGGGTAACAGGAGAACGAAAAGTGATGTCCAGACTTCTAGTGAGCACTGTCAAAAACAGGAATGAAATGTCATTTTCTACCGCTCACATTGGGAAAGAGCTGAAAGCTGAAGTTGGCGAAGGCCATCTTACGCATGGCCATGGGGGGCACGCTGGTCTGGCCTCTGGCTCCGCAGTGAAAGTTAGAGCCTGCTCGCTTTGAAGAATTAGGAGGCGGCACGTAGCTGGGCCAGGACACGGATGTAAGTGCGAACACTGCTGTGTGCATACTGACTCATTGCCTGCGACTGAAACTTGGTAACCAGAATGTCTGTCAGTGGACTGCTGAATAAATCCTCAACGTGGTGTATAATATCCCATTATGGTAGATAATGACATTGGTCTGTATTCACAGACATGAGGAGATGTTGAAGTGGAGGAAAACCACAGTTTATATAGACTATGATCCCTCTTCAGGGTAGAAGCTGTGTAAAAATAATGAGAAAGATTTATAACAGCTTCCAGAAACACCTTTTCGGTTTTGGGTGATAAAGGGATGATAGATTTTTATTTCTTTCTCTGTTTTCATTTTTTACATTTATTTTTTGTGACATCTATATTCATGTTCTAATGGGAACATGTAAAGGTCTACTTTGGAATATTTTTTCCCTTCCCAGTAGTCTGGACTGTCTCCCTGAAACACCTGTAAAGAGCTAAAGGAAGAGATATGGGTTTTACCCTGCTGGACCTGATCACTTAGAAAAGCACCGGGACGGGCCCTGAGGGTGGGTGCAGGTTGATGACCGGAGCGCTCTGGGTGGCAGCGGTGTGTGTGGGTGCTGACTCAGGTCGCAGGGAGGGAGCTTCCGTACCGGGACTCAGTGGCTGGCCCGTGCTCTTAGAGAGTGAGCAGCCCGGCCAGTTCTGCTTTGGTGAGGCTCCGATGCGAGGCGGAGGGAGTGAGACAAGGGCCCTCAGAGCCCGGCTCCTGTGTGCTGAGAAACACAGCGAGGATGCTGTATTGTGCCGGGATTTACTGATACTTTAAAATCTATCCTTTTTTTAAAGTAGAGAAAACATCAATTTTTGTTTATGACTCTTTGTCCCTACTTTTAGGCCGGCAGGTTGGTCATTAGACATGGTACCCTACTAGTTGCTGCCGGGGTTGGGCTCATATCGACAGAGCCCGGTGTGTAAGGCGACTTTCTTTTCATGGCATTACAAGCAAGGTCGCAGACGTAGCCTGCCGCAGTACCAGCTGCCTGGTTTGTAGTAGCTAAGGTTCTGTTTGTCCCGCAGGTCGGGAAGCGTGGTCTTAAGATAATCGGCGCTGTTTCTGGAACGTCTTTTCAGTGTATTCTTTTTGGCTTTGTTTCGATTTTTTTGTTTTGTTTTATTTTCAAGCCTCCTACCAGGAGATACAAAAAATCCACAGTTTTCCCTTTGGGCAGCCTCTCCTGGAGAGCCGTCTCTCCTGCTGGTGGCTTTGGGCTGGGAACAACCTCCTGGAGTTCTGCTGGGGCGAGGCGCGAGGTCGGGCTGTCTGGGAAAACACCAGTAACGTGGCGGTGTGGACTGTCTTTGCAGGGCCTCGTTCATGACCAAAACCGTGCCTTGTGGAAACGAGCTTCACAAGTTCCTCATCTGGGACACGGCTGGGCAGGAGCGGGTGAGTACTGCGTGCTGGCGTCAGCTGCTGCAGGCTCCTCGGCCCTGGGCAAGACCCTGGTGGCAGACAGGACTGAAACCCAGTCTAAATCAGTCTAAGCAGGAAGATCATGTCTGCTTCTGCTCTGTGGAGAACTAAGGGAGGCCTTGCCGAGAGGCAGGGCTGAGCTCCAGTCTCCGCCCGCCCGCCCGCCCTGCGGAGGCGCCCTTCCGCCTTGGCTTGTTCCTGTCGGTTGGGTCAGTGGTGGTGGCAGCTTCATTGGCCTCGCCTCCCTCCCTCCTTATCCGAGCACAGCAAGGTTGGCCCCATAAACCTTGCAGACCTCACCCCACCACCTTAGTATCCCCTCGGAGGAAAGGAGAGCATAAGACCTGTCTGCAGCCTGAGCTCTGACCCGCTGGGTTTGGGTCCCTCACTCACCCTGTCCAGTGCCGTGCAGCCTTCTAAGGACCTAGTGCCCCAACTGGCAGAGCTGGTGACTCACTTGCCATGGAGGGGCTGGCACCAGCTCCACCAGAAACCTGCTGGCCAGAAGCCAAGCCAGCTTCTTTCCCGAAGGGAAACCTGGCTTCTCTTACTGGAAAGTGGAGGGTTGGATGCTGGGTCACCAGAAACAGCAGATGAGTTTCCTCTTATACTAGTTCTCTTTATTTATTGAAAATACTCATGGCGAAGGCTGTGTATTAAGCAGCTCATGTCTTCATTTCCAAAAGGAAATCAATCCTGAGAAAGGGCATTTTCGTGCTAAGCATAGTGCACACTGTCAGAGCCGAGAGGACTAGCGGGTGAAGGAGCGGAGACGGCCTAGCACCGTGTCTGCACTGGAGCTTTCAGCCTGAGGACTGTCGGCAGAGCTGATAGTTGTGGAGCAGAACGAGCGGGACTTTCTCCTGTCAGACTGCACGTGCCCCCTTCTCTGTCTACCCTAGTCACAGTGACACCTCTCACTTCCCGCCTCCTCACTGCCACTCTGCACCTCCAGTACCCACCCAACTCACTGAATCATCCTGTCTGTTGTCCAAAAGGAAGAATCTGGGGTTCAGGATCGTCTAGAATATTCACTGCCTACTCTTTATAAATCAAAAGTTACTTTATACAGTTTTCATTTTTAACAATGTGCCTTGGTAAAACTAAAGTTCCGGGATTTGTGGGTCAAGGCATTTTGAAGAGTTTTGAAATGGACTGAATCTTGTGGCCTACAAATACTTGCCTCCTGAGAGGGCCCCCAGAGCGCAGGCTGCACACGGGGCAGCTGCCTGGCCTGCCACTGCTGGTGGCTCAGGGTCCCCTCTTCTTAAGCCCGAGTACCCCTTGTGCTTGGTCTGTTACTTTATGTTTTGAGGTTGTTAAATAAACTTAAGTAGAGTTTGTCTTACTCCTCCTTTTATCTTTGGCAGTGGAATAGTTGCTTTTGCAGCTGTTTTTTCTCATGCAGGACAATCAGTTTTGCAGACAGTGGCCCAGCATTGAAGCATGGATGGCGCTGCTGGTGCCTGACACTCCTGGCACTTGCTGGGTCCCAGGCACGGCTCTGGGTGCCTTATTGTACTCATGCATTCCGCCCTCTCCGAACAGCTGGGGTGAACAGGTGTTTACCCCACTTACAGGCGAGGCTATCCAGTCCCACAGATCACAAATCGCACAGCTTACTGCGGCATAAGGCTGAAGTGGAATCCAGCCATCCAAGACCTGAGCTTTAGAGTTTTGTTTTGATAGAAAACGCATACAACAGCCATATGGTTGACAGTAAAATTAAGCAAACCTTCACCATCCAGATATTTCTACGATCGACATGAGATCATTTCTTAGCTGTCTTTTTTGTATTGATAATTTTTATCAATGGGATTATGGTTCCTCATAACCTGTTGTTTTTGTTTGATAATATAATGTCTCTAAGGACGATGTCTGTATGATCAAAACAGAGTGTTTGACATTTGCTTACCTTTTTTTTTTAACATAATATTCAAAGACTTCATTGCTTTGGGTGACATTTGGTATTCCCACAAATTCATTACTGTAATTTGACACACTTACCATCTCAGTGTCAAACAGCAATGGAAAAATATCCGTTGACCATACTTGTAATTATAATTGCTTTCCTACAGTTTGAGTATTGGAGGTCGCAGATATTTGTGACTGCATTAAGATACCGTAACTTTCTTGTGCAGTATTGGGGGTAGAATCCAGGGCTGTGCGCTCCTAGGTGAGAAGTCTGCCACTGGGCTGCACACTTAGGCCATAGTTTGTTCAGTTTTGAAGGATCCATGTTTCATGTACAAGGCGTGGCTCTGCAGTAGTGATGCTCTTCTTTATCCTTCTGGGAAGAGGGATTTAATGTTGCATAATCATCTCAGGTGCACGTTTCTAGAATCTGGACTTGCGGAGAGCGTGTGAGCTGTATCCACAGGGCCTTTGGCTCGTCGGATCCTGCTGCCCCCCCCCCAAGCCCCATTTGGTTATCCTCGGCTGGCCCCACTCATGGGCTTTGATGGAGTCTCATCTCTCCGGTGATGGCAATATTTCATTTGTTTTGGCAGCTTGTTGTCAGCTTTAATGGTGCTTATAATGACGTTGCCTAATGTTTGAGCTAAAAATAAACCCCCTGCTGCTGCTGGTGCCTATTGCTATTAGTTCTGTCTCATTAGTTATCCGAGCCCAGTGGGCTGTCTCAGCCCTGCCTGTCTCCATGGAATTTGCTACTGCTCTCCTCGTTTCTGTAATTTTAAATGGTGTCTTTGGTTTACGCTGTGACAGTATAAAGACACAGGTTTCTGTGTCCTCAGAGAGGACTGACATCTCACATGCCCAGTGCACTGGCAGGAACCTGTGCTCCATGTTCAAGGTCTCGAGCTCTTAAAGAGCCATTTCCCTCCAGCGCTGCAGGTGTGAAAGGGTCCTTCCCTTCCTCTGTGTCAGAGGGCACTCGGTCTTGATGTGTGAGCTCCCTAACTTGCTCTTTCAGTGGTTCAGTGGTAATCCAGAGAATGTCTTTACAAAACAGTGTTTTTAAAAACCTAACTATCTTGTCTTCTGATTAACCTTGGATCCCGCATGTTAGCAGCCTGACATTTCCCAGACCTATGAGTTCAGTGTGTGACTCCTCAGCCAGGTAGGAGGATGTCCGGGAATGGCACTCACGGGGTCCCAGGGCGGAGGTGGGGCTTATCTGCTCAGCTCCGCCCTCCAACCCCCATTGGCCAGGACCTGTGATGGGCAGCGGAGACTTCTGCTCTCTGGCTCAAGTCCCGGGTCCCCAGCTGGTTCCCTTTGGACTTCCTTCTTTGTTTTTCTGTTTAGGCTGGGGTGATGGAACATCTTCACTGCTAGTAGAAGTGTCTGGTCACACATGAAATGGAAGCAATAACCTCCTGTGTCCCCATATCCAGCAGTAATGGGGGCCGCTGAGCAGAATGAAAATAACGATGGTTTGAAGATTTGTGTAGCAAATTATATAATTTATTATTGCTGTCCTTTTTGATATTTAGCAAATTAGTAAGATGTTGAAAATAAGAAAGAAATACCAAGAACGAACTGAGTAACACTATATGGGCTGATGGTTGTATTTATGACCTTTCCATTTCAAATGAGCCATAGTTAGGTGCCACACAGGCTGGTGGCTCTGTTGATGGAATAAAAACTCTCAGCTGCTCCACCAACACATCTGAAGCTGGTAAGACTGACTTCTGAAATCAAACTTTATTTATGCTTTTTGAAAGATAAAATCAGAGAGCACACATGCGGCGTAATAAGTGTTCTCTCTCCCCCGGCGTTGAGCAAGAATTTTGTGGGACAGTGGTAAAAGGAACAGAATGAAGAGTTACATACTGAGTTATGTCATTTATTACCAGCATCCTTTTTGGTATTTAAAAAACCTGATAAAACTTTGAAAATGAAAAAAAAAATACTAAGAAAAATTGAATAACCCTGTATGGGCATGACTAAGCTGATTTAGTCCAGAGCTTTGTAGAATTCTAAGTACAACCTTAAACAAGACTTGAAAAGGCAGAATAATGCTATTGTCCTGAAATCAGCACATGACTGCTTGTGTGTCAGAGTGTATGAATTTTTAAAATATTTCCATTTTAAAATGATCATACAGAGCTGAGGGTCTAGCTCGGGGGAAGTGCTTGCCTAAGCATGCACCAGGCCCTGATTTTGATCCCCAGCCCTGAAAACAAAATCATGCTTGTAGAAAAGTTACAAAATAGGGCCCGCTAGCTGTGTGGTGCTGCTTCAGGCTGAAGGTGTGGGGTCTGCTTGGATGAAGGGGCCACTGGCCACCTGGGTAAACAATTCCGGGGCAATCCAGCAGCTCGGGGCCAAGGACAGCCCAGCTGAGAGTGGGCAGATCACTTCCGTGGACCCGCTGACGAGGCACCGGCTGAGCTGCAGTCAGGAGGTAAACACGTGGGTGGTCTTTGCCAGAGGAGCCGAGAAGCGATGGTGGCAGGAGTAGAGCGATTGATGCCCACAGAGGTGGAGGGTTAGGGCCTCAAGAGCCTGATCTGCCGGCTCGCTCACTGCGGAGGCCAGCCTCGTCCAAGCGGAAGCTGTCTCTGCACTTCTCCCTTCCAGCTCCTTTCACTGTGCTGGACTTTCCACCGTCCAGGAAGTTCCATCCAACACAAATTTCCTGTTAAGAGTGGACAAATAA
Organism: Dolichotis patagonum; assembly: GCA_004027295.1. Classification (NCBI taxonomy): domain Eukaryota; kingdom Metazoa; phylum Chordata; class Mammalia; order Rodentia; family Caviidae; genus Dolichotis; species Dolichotis patagonum. Next base: position 16,628 of record PVJX010015078.1, read on the forward strand.
TGTTTGACAAACTGGCTTTTTTCTTTTTTTTGTGTGCTGGGAATTGAACTCAGGACCTGGGCTTGCCAGATAAGCGCTGTCACTGAGCTGTACCTCCCCTGCCCTCTCCATGGTTTTTAAGTGTAGTACTCGTCACTTCCTCTTGGCTGAGAGGGGTCCCTGCCCGAGTTGGGGAATGTGCAGAACGAGAGCCCCATGACCACGTGCTGTGGTCCGGAGCTCTGTTTTCCTGGGTGTGGGACCTTCCCTGGCCCTTCTAGACTCATGCAAAGCTCCTGGCACTTCTTGTGCGCTTTCTCTGGTTTGCTGAGACAGCAGCTGAACCAGGCGTAATCCATCCTGTGGTTTCAGTGGTTAGAAATAAGTGTCCCCAAAAATGTTTTGTCCGGTTGTTTCTACACAGAGCATCAGCATGTGCAATATCACCAGCCTCTTTTCGTTTTAATAAATGTATTTATCGAGATCTAACTTGTATACCAGACATTTTGCCTACTTTGCCTGCGCAGGTCACTGAGTTCTAGAATATTCAGAATTGTGCAGCCCTCCCTACAGTCCATTTTAGAACATTCTGATCACTCCAGAAAGAAATGATGAACACATCTGCAGTGAGCCCCAATTTCCCTGCCAGCCCCTAACCCTGGCCTACTTTCTGTTCTTAATTTACCGAGTCTAGCCCGTTCATATCAGTGGAATTACACAGTCTGTGACTTTCTGTAACACACTTCTTTCACTTTGCATACCATTACCAGGTTCATCTGTGATGCAGTGTGGATCAGTATTTCCTTTTTGTGACTGGGTAATATTCCACTGTATGAATATACTGTTTTTTTTTTCATTGTTCATTCATTAGTTAGTGGACAGTTCGGTTCTTTCCACTTTTTGGCTGTTACAGATCGTGGTTCCCTGTGTAAGTTTTGTGCAGATGTCTGCTGTTTAATGTCTTGGGTATCTATCGAGGAGAATTGGTAGGCCATGTGGCAACTCTCCTGTTATCATTTAGAGGAACTGAAAACTGTTTTCTAAAGAGGCTGTACCATTTCATATTTCTTCTACTATTGTATGAGGTTAAGGTCATGAAGATATACTTAAATGTTTTCTTCTCAGTTTTTAATAACTGTAGCTCTTATTTTTAGTTCTGTGATTCATCTGAAGCTAATTTTTTGTGTGTTTTGTATGGAAGGAATGCAGTTTTATTTTTTGCATGTGGCTGTTTTAGTTGTCCCCACAAGATTTCCTAAAAGACTATGCTTGCCGGGCATGGTAGCACATAGCTGTAATCCCAGCTACTCAGAAGTCTGAAGCAGGAGGATGGAAAGTTCCAGGCCAGCCTGGGCAACAAGAAGATCCTGTCTTCAAATGAAAAATAGATAGTAAAGGTGCTGGGATGTAGCTCAGTAATAAAGCATCACTGCAGTCAATTCCCAGTACTGAAAAAAAAAAAAAAAAGAAAGGACTTTTTTTTTGCTCAATTAATTGTTTCGACACTTTTGTTGAAGATCAGTTAACCATACAGGAAGACGTTTCGTTTGTGACCCTCAGTTCTATCCCTTTGATTTAGATTTTTAGAAACATAATGCCAATACTGCATTGTCTTGGTACTGTAGTTACATAAATTTTAAAACTAGAAAGTATGGAGTTTTTCAAGATTGTTTTGATCGTATTGGATCCCTTGCATATCCACATGGATTTTAGGGTCAGCCTATACATTTTTATAGCAACAATTCTGCTGGAATTTTGATAAGGATTGTGTGATATTTGTAGATTAAGTAGGGATTACCTACTCCCTAAATTAGAAGTGGTGACTTAAATCACAAGTGATAAGCGAGTTGCAAGCTGTCTCTCATCTATTTGGGAAGTACTTATAGATCACAATGCTGACCTTAGAGAAAAAAAATCTGAATAAAAAATGATATCTGTGTGTCTAACTGTAGTAAATTAGAACCATAAGCAGAGTTATGTTTGAGAAGTTGTCACTTAAAATTTATCAAGCCATTAGTGCAATTTATAATCTTTGACTAAATTATATTCTTTGAAAGAAAGAGTATCTTCCAAACAGTGTTCTTTGTAGCTGATTTAATTTTTCAGCAATATTCTCCAACATAGGACCTGACTTACTGCATAGTGCTAAGGAGGATGTAATAAGATTCTGCAGTCCCTGGCTTGAAAAGATTACTTCTCTTCTCTGGTTAGTGTGTGCAGTCTTTTCAACTATGAGATAGTCCAGGAACTCCAGGAAATTATAGAAAATGGTGTACTAAGTACTTGCAGTTGCACCATCTTTGTTTATTTACTGTGATGCTGGAGATGCAGCCCAGGACCTCGCACGTCCGAGGGACGAGCTCTACCCCTGAGCTGCCTCCCTGCTTGTGTCCCCAGCCCACTGTCAAAGAGTTGCCCTTGGCCCCCAGGAAAGACACAGTGTGATGCTCACCTCTCTAGGAGCCAATGGTCTGATGCGTGTGGTCAGGGCATCTGGGCACCTTGTGCTGTGTAGCCGGGCTGCTTGTTTATCTGTTTCCCATTAAATTTCCTGTAAGAGTTAGTGGACCAGTGAGCCTGTGCTCCAGGTGCTAGGATGCACCACCCAGAGTGGGGTCTCAGTAGGTACCCCAACAAGGCCCAGGGCACAGCAGAGGCCCGTGTCTGGCCAAGGTCAAGGTCAGGCTTTGCATACACCAAAAAAAACCGCTTTTGCTCCCTTTCCTTCTGTTGTCAGGGTCCCAGAACCTGTGGTTGAGAAAGTGGTTCGCCGCTCATAGGCTGCTGCATAAGGCACAGGAGATTGTGACCTGGGCGTTCACAAAGAGAGGCTCTTACCAGCCTCTCCACGGCCTGTCCTGTGGGCCCCTCACACCTCAGTCCTGCTCCAGCCCACAGTGACACGGTCCCCACCAATCCTGGGAACCGTTTTCCTGGGGATTACCCCTGGGTGGAGAGGGTGGCCAGCAGGTGCAGTGAATGTGCAGCCTTCATCCTTCCAGCGTTCCCAAGAGCTGATGTCATCTGTGTGCACTGGACCCTGCCTCCAGCTGCGCCCCTTTGGGAAGAGTTACGGTGACGTTTGGGGGCGGCTGCTCATTGCCAGAACAGAAGCTGTGAGCCTAGTTCTGGGGCCTCAAGGTGCCCCTGGATGGAGCACATGGTATCGTGACACTGTGAAGGCAGGTGACCTGCACAAAGCCACTGCCCTGCCTGGGGAGGAGAGGCCCAGGGGTTCCTGGGGTCCTCAGGGAAATGTGGCCAGGAGGCAGGTGGGACTAGGCCACAGGTAGGAACCAGATCTCAGCCCCATGGGCAGGCTCCTCCTGTGCCACCACACATGTGGGCCACGCTGAGCCTTGGCCTTTTGGGGTCCCTGCCTGCCTGCCTGCCTCCCTTGGCTGTGGTGTCCCCACCCCCTTCCCCAGGCTGCCCCTGCCACTGGGCAGTACCGCACTTTACCTGCCCACACTCTCCTCCACTTCCACCCCTGTGTTCTCCTTTTATGCAACTGATTCCCTAAGTCATGTGGAGGAGGAAGGGCCAGCACTGGCTGTGGCCTTGGACACCACAGCATGGAGCTTGCACTTTACTTTAGTAAGTGAAAGATTTCATGCATGCACAAAAGCATGCCCCCGTGTCAGTGAAAATATGAGGGTATCAGGGTTTGCTTCAGGGCTCAGCAGTGAGGACCCAAAAGCTGGTGATGGGGATGGATGCTCATCACACCCTGCCCTTTCCACAATAAAAGGTGTAAAGTAAATATACCCTGTGGTCTCTGTTAATAAACGCCATAATCCAGCAGTTAGAAGCAGGCTCCAAGTAGCGGCTGTGAGTTCAGCACCCAGGCTCTGGTGCCAGCTGTGCTAAGGCGACACCGCCGATGTGCAGTCTAGGCAGGGCGACATCCAGGCTGGGCACCTGGAGGAGGGCTGAGGTGCGTCCAAAGGGCCCCAGGATGATCGGAACCCAGGCTTGCAAGGGCCTCTGTGACTGGGCGGGATCTGGCATAGTCCGGCTGTGGGCACCAGCCTTCCCTGCAGGGGGCGCTGCTCTGGTCCAGGGTCCTGGTGTGTGGAAAGCTGCAGTCCGCTGCAGCAGGGAACTGGCCCTGGCCTCTTTGGGCTGTGGGTCTCTGTGGCCCTGATAAAAGACCTCGGTGCAGACGTTGTGGGGCGGATGGAGAGAATCACCAGGCCCCTAGTGCAAGGTGGGCAGCGCCTTGGAGGCGTCTGCACTGCGTGCAGTTGGGGTGTGTTTTCTGCACCCCAGAGTTCGTCTTGGAGCCGCGGCACCTGCGTGATCAAGATGCTGATCACCACTTTACTTTACAGTTCCTTGTCTTCCTGTCCTTTGTGGCTGGTCTGTGATTCCCACGCACAAAGATAAGCTCTTCATTTAAACCAGGCCTGGCCGGAGCAGGGGGCTTTGAAGAGCGACTCCTTCCCTGAGCCCCCTGGGCTGTGGCAGCTGCGAAGGCTCTGCACCTTGTTCTGGGGTTGGACAGCCACCCAGAGGGATGTGTGCAATGTGTGACCTTAAAATGTCATTGTGAGCTGGGCGTAGTGGTGTGTGCCTGTAATCCCAGCACTGAGGCTGAGGCAGGAGGATTGTTGTGAGTTCAAGGACACCCTGGGATACAAGCGGAGCTCAAGGCCAGTCTGAACTGCATAGCAAGACCTTGTCCCGGGAAAAAAAGAAAGAAAAAGATGTTGTGCTCAGGGCCTGAGACCTAAGAAATGATTATAAATGTATTATGGCCTGGAGTTTTGTTTCTTAACTGGCGCGGCATGCTGTTTTTCTGGCCCTTCCTTTGCCCCTTAGGCCTGCTCATATCTAACTACCTGCCTCCCGGTGTGGCCCACACCCTGGCGTCTCCCCCACGACCTTGCCTGAGACAGGAGGGTCACCTGCCCTTCATGGTTTCGTGAGTGGAACAAAGCGTTTCTACAGTGTTTCAGACGCTTGGCGTGTTACCCTTCCCAGTCCTCCGGCTGTCTTTAAAGTACGCTCTCTGCCTGCTCCTGCGCCTTTTGGGGAAAGAGGTTTGGATCTGCGCTGTATCTCTGCACCTGGCGGAGCAGGGCCCAAGGTCTTCGGTTCGCCCATCCCAGCTCCTCCTGCTGCTTTCCCTTCTGCCCTGCGTGCTCTGTGGCCTCTGTGACACTATAGAAAGACAAAGAAAAGGGAAGAAAACAAGATATCCCCTGTCGCTGCAAAAAGTCACGGATCAAGCTAAAATGTTTTATATAACTCAAAACTTGTAGGCAGGTGCTGGTCTCCTTGTGATGCGGTTGTTTGGAAGCAGTGGCAGCTGATGGTTCGGCTCAGACCTCCCAGCCCCTCTTACCCCAGAGTCCACACCCCCAGGCTTCGGGCCTCAGCACGGCCTGCTAAGTAGGCCTGGCTGTGCAGCGAAGAGAGACGGTCTGTGTGAAGTGGGGAGTGTTCTTCTCAATGACACAGAAAGGCTTTCACTGCTGTGCTTTTCCATTCAGCTTTTGCCCGGAATGTCAGGAATTTTCTTCTACACTTCCTTCTCCATTTGAGTCCTCTGAGGCGCTGCTGCTGGTTCCTTTTGGCTTCTGTCCCTGACTCTCCTCTTCTCCTCTGGCTGCCTTCCCTGGGAGGGTGACAGTTTCTGCTTGGAGGCGGAGCAGCTGACCCTACAGACCGGCCTGCCTCCTGGCTGTGTCCGGCTCACCAGGGACCAAGCGTCCTCTGCAGACCTTGCTTTGGAGCCATCCCGCAGAGCCCACTGCAGTGGGCTTCCTTGGGAGCCTTATTTATTTTCTGTGCAGCACATTCCTGGATGGCAGAGCTTTGCTGCTGTTGATATAGGGGAATGAAACCCCAGCCTACTGGAGGTCCGGTACAAGTTCGTGTTCTCTAAAATTGAAGAGGAGGTTAAGAGCAGAATATATGTATTGAGAGAAAGAAAGCCTTAATCTGGGAGAGAGATAGAAGGGGTCCCGAGTGGGTTGCCAAAGATTCTGTCTTTTCTAGGGACTTTTATAGAGCAAAACCACGAGGTAAGATGGGTCCAAGATGGGGAAAACATGGGAACTAGAAAGGCAGGCAGGTGTGAGGTGGGACAGAACTAGAGTCAACCAATACTTGCTCAGCTAAGAGTGACCAAATGAGGGACAAATGGGGAAGCGAGTCACATAGCAGGCGGGCATGCTTATGGGGTAGTGACTCTTTCTGTAGGGGATTGGGATGGTGACTCCTGGTTTCCTCAAGGTGATAGAGACCTAGCTAGAATATCAGTCCCTGATGTTTTTCTTAGGATGTGGTTGCATTTGTTTTGCCTTTTGTCTTGAGGCCTGGGCCTCAGCAGAGGTGTCTGTCCCTCCAAGGCTGCCAGGTCTCTGGGCTTCTGCACTGGCCCCCTCCAGGACCCAGCCCTGTCTGACTGCCTGTAATATTTCTAACTCAGCTGCCTGTAACACGTGACATTTACAGCACCACCAGTCTGTTTCAGGAATTTTGCTTCAAGCAGATCGGGTGGTCTGAAGGAGTAAGAGGGTTCCAGGAGTCACATTTTCACTGTACTGCTTTGCTGCTGCTGTGTGCGCACGTGCGTGTGCACAGGTTTGGGTAAGAAGGAAGGAGGAAGGTGTGTGTTGCGGGTAAAGCAGTTGAAACTCGCCTGCCATCCCTTGGCAGTGAATGTTGTCACACTCTTGACAAGCTGCAGACACATCAGCCACTGTCTCTGACCCCATCCTCACAGTTTTACCAACTGTGAGAGCCAGGATAGACCCTGGCCCGGCCCTGGGACTCTGGGCCCAGGGAGAGTTCTGAACCCATATACAGTAGGTTCTTGGATGCTAACAAATACTATTTGAAAAAAAGATTTAAAAATAAATGAAAATTCTGAGTTGATCCAAAATAAATAGGTTGCTTTACTACAGAAAATTTCAGAGCTTTTAATGTACTAATAATACCTTATAAACCTCTAGCAGGGCATTAATATATGTCATGTTTCTCAAATTTATTTTTCCAGGAAGCATCATTTTTTTTTTCAAAAAGCACTTTGAAGGCTTACTGTTCTGCAGGAATCTGTGAGAAAATACCAGAGTATGCCAATTTGCCTCATGTGCCATTTCATATTTTCTACAAATGTGCAATGGTTGCCCCGTATTCCATGACATGATTAAACCAAAACTTGTGCTTTCTGTCCCTGACAGACACTGAGATTGTTTCTGATTTTTCAGCACACCAACCATTCCACAGTGAATTCTGGTGACTCTGTGACCATCTCTGACCTTTCCCTGAAGAGTGAAATTGCTGGATCGCAGTGTGTGAACACATCTAGGCTCTGGAACTGCTTTGCCTGGTGGCTTCCACACAGATCCTCCTCATCTGTCTTCTGGGGCTCACCCAGGGTAGAGGCTGGGGCCGGGGCCGGGGCAGGTTCTGCTGTCCTGCAGACTTGAAGGCCCCTGGGGGTCCCTGAGTTACAGGCTCGGATCCCAGGGTGACTCTACTGGAAGGTGGCAGGGCCTTTGGGAGGCTGGGCCAAGGGAGGCCTGCAGGTCACTGGGTGCGGCCTGGAAGGGCGCTGAGGGACCTGGCCCCTCCCTTTTCCTTTCTTTTGTGCCATGGCCTGTGGTGAGGTGAACAGTTTTGCTCTGTTGCATGTTTCCACCATGATGTGCTGCGCATCAGCCCGACTGACCGTTCCCTGAACCCTCCAGAAGGAGGCTTGCCTGGCCAAGAGAAGCCTGACTTGTTAAAAGCGGATGGTCTCGGGTGTTTTGTTATAGTAGCATGAAGTGGATTAATACAGCATCCGTCTGTGAAGGGCTGAGAAATTCAAGAGGCTTACAGTGCTGGCAAGCCATTTCTTTCCTGCCATCCATGTAGACATGAGCAATTAAAAAACTGTCACATGCACGATGGACGTAACCAACCGCTTCTCTTTTCACAATTTCCTGTGCTGTCCCTAAACCATCCAGTGACACCTAAGGTTACCTGACTGCTGGAGTTTGGAGTCTAGATACTTCATCAGGGAGCTAGAGAAGAAAGGATTTTGAATTGGCATCTGTTGTGCTTAATTCCAAATAACTTTTCAAGGTGAGATTTAAAATAAAGCACTGTCAACCTCTGGTGATTGCGAGCTCTGTTTCTAGAGGAATCTATCTTCTGTGAGCACCACATCCGTCTTGAGTCTGACCCCGTGGAAATGGAATCCTGTCCTGTTGAACATGCAGGTTGATGCTGATGCATTTATTTCCTCTTTATATGGGGAAATTGCAAGGCACAAACATTGCAAGCTCTAAGTGATTTGTCTTTTTGTCCTCCACAAATATTACCCTTTGGTTAATGCATTATTGGGTTTTAGAAATGAGATGTGAACTTTTAACTCATTAAAAGCCCCAAGACTCCAGCAATAAAGTCCTCTAAGTGGCTTCACCAACAGATTTATTTCAGAGTGATTCCGTTTGGAGGAAGGAAGGAAGGGGGCTTGCATTATACACCAAGAGCTCTTCAATAATTCACAGGACCTGCGTGTGCTGATGGCTTCAGAGGTGGCTCCCGTTAGAGCGCAGAGGGACCCTGTCTCAGACCGTGGGTGCGGTTTGCTTCTCTTGTGCTTGACTTCTGAGAAATAAAGTTGGCGTTAACTCTCCCTCTTAGGTGCAGACTATTTTGAAAATTAAAAATGGGTGTTTTGTATAACTGGGCTGAAAGGACACTTTATTTGCATTCCCCATCCATTAGCAGAGCAGGACTGCTGCAAAGGTGCACTGCTCCTTCCTCCCTTCGGGCAGGAACCCCGCTGTTTTGTGTGAGGAGTGGATTACTGAGGAGCGGGCTAAGCTCCGCATGCGCATGACGGTTAAATTGGATGGGCAACGTGATTGGCTTGGGATCCACGCAGGGTCTTAGTAAAACATACTCCTAGGTGTGTCTGGGTGCGTAGTGGAGGTGTGGCCGTGGGATCTCCATTTGGTCCCTGGCCCCTTCCTCTTGGGTGCATTTCCCCTGCTCTGCTCCGTGGGTGCCACAGACTAAGTGGCTCTGCTCCACCTTGCCCTTCCGCCATGCTGTACCTGCTGTGGAGCCGGTGACCGTGGACTGGATCCGCTGAAACCACCAGTCAAATGAAACCTCTCTGTCAAGTTGCGGATGTCAGGGGTTGTAGCTCAGCATGAGCAGTGCTGAGTAGGACACGTGGGTTTGTGGAGTGAAACACTGTGGCCGGCACATGGTGCTGGGCAGTCGGTGAGTCGGGGAGGCACACAGGGCACGGCTGGCCGTCCCTGCTGTGAGCTCCGGGGTGCTGAGTGTCGTGCACCTCCAGCCCTGCACAGCTGAGCTGTGAGCTCTCTGGCTCATCGGCGCTTCGCCCTGACCTTTCCATTTCCTAAAGGCCGTGGAGGCTCCCGAGTCCACACTCCAGGGTGCTTTCTTTTCTGGACAGAGACCGTGTGGAGTGGCATGGAAGGGGCGAGGTGAGCTGCCTCCTTTCTGCCCCTCCATGAGCGCCGCCAGCACCGCTGCGTACTGAAGGGAAGCCCAGGGCAGCCCAGATGTGGGCATTCCGCTTGGGAAGACCTTACTCCATGAGAAGTGTCACGTGGGGAGGGAACGAGGCATGGTTTTGGTTTTTGGCCAGAAAGCTACAGGACCCATCCATCCTTTCTTCCCTGCTGCCCCACGCAACCCCAGGAAATATGGCTGCTTTATTTTAACTTAAAAGCTGTTTTTACTTAAAATACTATAGGGATTCACACTATAGAGGAAAAATGTAATTTTTCCTCTTACAAGGAAAATTTTCCTCTAAAAGGAAAATTTTTCCTTTTACAAGGAAAAATGTAAAAAAATACTAGAAATCCCATGTCATGTTTCTGGCGTGCAGAGAGAGACAAGCTCTCACGTGCAGTTCACCCTAAATTATATTATATGTGCTGCTTTGAGGGTATTTGTTCATTGCAGAGTCTATCAGAGGTGCCTTTCCCTTATAAACAGAAAACTGTGCCATCGTTTTTACAGCTGCAGAATAGTCCACATATGTCTTTGCCAGCTCCAGCTGCTGCAACAAAGTATTATAGACTGAGTGACTTAAAAACAACAGATATTACATCTCACAGGATTGAGAATTCAAGGTCAAAGTGTGAGCAGAGTGGATGGCTGGTCAGGGCCTCTGCCTGGTTGGTAGAGTTTCACCAAGGAGAGAGAGACAGAGGGAGAGGGAACATGAGCATCAAACTTTCCTCTAGAGAGTGCTGCTAGGGACTTCAGCCAAGCCTGATTCCTTCCCGAAGGCGCCACCTCCAAATGCCGTCACACAGGAAGGTAGGGCTCAACACGAGAACTTTGGAGGACGTGAACATTCAGTTCTTAACAGCTAATGGATTAATCAGTGCCTCTTAATTGTCTTTATTTGCATTCTTTTATGCTAATTGAACATGTTTTAAAATATGTATTGGCAACTGATGTCTCCTCCTCCATGATTTTTCTATATATGTGTATGTATCTATGTTCATCTCTCTGTTGACCATTTTTCCCCCATTGCCTTGCAAAACCCCTCCAAGCAATTTTTGAATGAAACAAAAGGCAAATCAAGACTGGTCCCTTCTCCAAAATGTGTATAACATGTGTTCTGAGAATAATTATCTGGTTGGGCTGGAGGACTCTGGTACTTGTTTTGTTAGCACCTTGGCTGGAGCGTGCCTAACATCTCACTGGCGACCTTAGGTGCATGAAAAAACTCCACACTGGGTCCCCGAGCCCAGCCAGCATCCAGACCCCAGTGTGGCACACGAGTATCGTGATCTGTGTCAGTGTTCCAGTTCCCTCCCTAGGAGCACAATCTTTTTCTTACTGCTGTATAATTCTAAGGAGATTGCACCAGGGCAGTCATTAGCTATATAAATGATGAGCAAGAGAACAGAAAATTCATAGGGTGACAACCTTTAACATGAGATTTGATTTCTGGCTTTTCCCCAGTAGATTTCATGGTCTGTAAACCATGTGTGTGGGTACACAATCGTGTGTGCTTGTGTGTGCGTGCACTCATGTAGGGGAGAGGGTTTGTTATTTAAAACGAGACCTGACTGGGGTGCATGCCTGTAATCCCAGCACTCAGGAGGCTGAGGCAGGAGGATTGTTATAAGTTCAAGACCAGCCTGGGCTACAAAGTGAGTTCAAGGCTAGCCTGAACTGCATAGTGAGACTCTGGCTCAAAAAGACTAAAATAAAATAAAATAAAATGAGCCCTGCAAAAATCCTGAGAGGAATTCACGGGTCTTATTGGGATGGTGCAGATCCTGTTGCTTAAATGCTGCTTGTTTACCCTTGCCTGGATCTGTTGTTTTTAAACAGTTTCACTCGCTGGCTCCCATGTACTATCGAGGATCGGCCGCGGCCGTCATAGTCTACGATATCACCAAACAGGTAAGCTGTGCCCTGCGGTGCGTAGATGCCATGTTTGATGACTCCCTTTGATCCAGGAGACCAGAGACGACACTGCTTGAGTCTTGCCAGAGGTCTGGAGCAAACCTGCCTAGTAAGGGTTGGGGGCAGCAAATAGCGCAATTAAACAATGCACATTCACTTTTAAAGTTGTCCATTTGCAGGGCAAGGGCATGCCTGCTAGTGCTGTGTTTCTAAGTTCTGCTTGGGTTTTTCTCTGCTGAGATGTTAAACTATAATTATTAACATATAATGATGATATAAGCTAATATAGGGTTCATGGTGCTCTTCTAATCCATGCATCCACCATCCGTCCTACTCTCTACGCCCCTTCATTTCCCTCCCCAGAACCTGCCCAGTTCCCGGAAGTCCCTCTCACTCTCATCCTGCCCCTCTTCTCCTTGCCCTTCCCATCTCTCTGACCGCTGTTTCATTCCTTCCTTCTGCATGTTTTCTAGTTATATTCACTTTCTGGTGTCGCAGTTTCCCTGTTAAAACCCCTCTGATATTTATGTGTGTGTGTGAATGTGTCGCGTCTTTCCGCGTCTCACTTACCTGGGGTCAGTGGCCAGCTGCAGATGTTAAATAGAAAATTCCAAAAAGAAATAATTCAGGAGTTGTAAATAATTTCTATTACACTGTCCTGTTGTACAGTAATTGTTCTACTTTATTGTCACTGTTTACCTCTGACTGTACCCAATTTGTAAGCATGTATGTGTTTGGGACACTGCACAGTTTCAGGTTATCACGTTAAGGCTAAGAATGTTCATCAGTAAATAACTGCAGTTGTTTGATGGCATTTTTTCACACTCCTGCAAATTGAATTATTTACTGTTTTCTCTGGAGTGCTAACGAGTGCTTGTGACCTTTAGCGTCATGACCTGACACCACGACCTTCCCCACGTCCCTGACACTGCACATGGAGGTTGCTTTCATGCTGGCCTGTCCCCAGGAGGGTCCTTGTGAGGGAAAAGTCGTAAGGAAAATAGGACTCACCACAGATGTGTTTCTTTGCTGAAGGACCGTGGACATTCATGTCCATTAGTGCTGTTATCCGTATTCATGTGGAGTCAAGACCATAGTTGTGAATTATTGTTACTTATACACGAGAGTCACCAATATGATCTTCTTAACTTCACCAAGTTTCAGTTTTGGGAAAAGGGATCTTTTACAGCCCATTGAGACATGGCTGACGTAATGTGAAGTATGTGAGTCTCCTGGAATGATTTTTGTCCATGAAGTTGTGTTAGGTTTGTATTTCTATTTGGTTGGATATTGGTTCTATTTGGTTCCATTTGGTTGGATAGCTTATTGGCCGTCTTTTCAATGATTCCCACTTACACTTTCCCTTTAGGATTCGTTTCATACCTTGAAGAAATGGGTCAAAGAACTGAAAGAACATGGCCCAGAGAATATCGTAATGGCCATTGCTGGGAACAAGTGTGATCTCTCCGATATTAGGTAAGGGGCATGTAACTTGTGTGTGTGTGTGTGTGTGTGTGTGTGTGTGTGTGTGTGTGTGTAACATGTCCTTCATCTCTGAGCATCTGTGGGTAGTAGGCATTGTATTGTGCCTTTGCTGCTGTTTGTTCATTCAGTGTAAGGATTTAATTGCTGGCCAGCTACTGTGGTAGCCAGTGTGGTTCTGTTCCATCACAGTGAATGTAGTGGAACCGGAACAGATTATGTTGGACCATACAGTGATGAATATTACACTCAAATCTCCTGTACGTAGCACAGAGACATCCCTGACTGCAGATATCTTTGGATTATATTGTTTTGTTAGTTTTATTGCTGTTTTCCATTATTATCATTACTACTGATACAATTTTTATGTTTAGAATTTTTACTATTTTCCACAGCATTCCTGTTTGTGTTAGTTCTAGATTTTACCCTAAGGATGTATTCTATTCTATAGAATATCACTGTGTTGTTCTAGGCCTCAATGTGACATGTTTTAGAGGAGCACTTTTAGGTGACAGTGTGTCAGTGGCTATGGATCGTGAGCTTCTGTACCTGGTGTCGCAGTCTGTTTTCTGTTGCTGTATCAGAATATCTGATTCTGAGTGTTGTATAAAGGTAGGTCTATTTAGCTCACACTTCTGGAGATTCCAGGATGTGACACTGGTGTCCCAGCTTCATCTTGATGTGGTAGAGAATCAGAAAGGGAGCCAGCTGTGCACTGCAGGAATCTCTTGGTGAGACAGGAAGCCAAGGAGACCAGGGGCCAGTTTTTCTCTCTTTATAACCACCTGCTCTGGCAGGAGTGAACTAGGGTCCGAGGAGAACCACACAGAGCCCTATACTCAGGGCAGCACACTGCAGCCTGCTCACAGCCCATCGGGCCCCACTCTTCAAAGATTCCACAGCTCAGCATCACCCACTAGAACCCAAGCTCCCAGGACCTGAAGCTTTAGGGGAACACCTCAAATGGCACCCCAACCACAGTGCTCACACAGAGGCTGGTGAGGGACCCAGTGCACACCAGAGATTTGATGATCACTTTATCTAGCCAGGTAGGCGAGCTATTTAACTAAATAAATGTTATTTTTAAAGACTGCATGACAGTCTTCCTCATCTGTGGGGAGTCCCCAAAACCACAGATAGTACCAGGCCTCCTACATACAGTGCTTTCTTCCTTCACACACGGACCTGCAGTAAGGTTTAATGTATGCCTTAGGCATAGTAAAGGATTGATCATAGGAACTGAAGATAAAAGGGGATAATCGCAACAATGTACTATAATAAAAGTTATTTAAAACTTATGAATTGTTTATTTCTGGAAGTTTCCATTTCATATATCCGGACCCAGATGACCACAGTAACTGACACCACGGGAAGTGAAACCTCCAGGGTTGCGCTCTGCTGTCAAGAATTTGTGTCGTCTCTGGGCTGACTTAATTCTCAGGAATTGTAGCTGTCGATTTTCATGAAGATAACTGACTACATCCTGCTTCTGATTCTGCCCATACAAGTTAAAGAAGCGATGAAGATGGATCTTGTGAAAGTTCTTACCATGGCATTTAATGAACTGCTCTGTTTCTTTGGGGTTTCACAAGATTTAGACTGCATTGCATCAAGCTGGTTTGCAGTAATAGCTGTCAACACCGCCGAATCGCTTGTTTCCCTGGGGGTTGGACAATTCTTTAAAATCCCACACTTGGTTCAGATATCTGCTGTCTTTACTGTGACCCAAAGCAGCTCGCCTGGCCAGTGTTTCCCCTGCCGCGTGGCACTGAGCCTTCCTCGCCCTGGCTGGGTGGAGTCGGCCTTTGCTGTGAGGTGGTGTCCCCTGATGCCACAGTGCGGGGGTAGAGGGCCGGCTGGGAGGGAAGCCGAGCCTCCGTGTGCAGCTGTGAGGACTAAGCAAAACGGTGTCAGGTTGGAGGGTGTTAGTTAGGATTCCCTGTTGCAGGGTTCTGCAAGCTGGATCCATGTCACCCAGCTGTAAGGCCGCTCACTTGCATGGCTTCTCAGTGGGAGGGAATTCAAGCCGTCCAGCTTTGGCCTCCAAAGGTGACATCAGGGGCCACACGGTCCCTGGAACACAGGCTATCTGGGCAGACTCCTTTTCTGCTAGTTTGCATGTGGCTTTTTGAGATTCTGCAGTTTAAAGTGCTGAATGCATGTCTTTCCTGGTACTCGGATGCTTCTAGAAGGTTGAATTATGCAGAG
The DNA here is from genome assembly GCA_004027295.1 of Dolichotis patagonum. Taxonomy (NCBI): domain Eukaryota; kingdom Metazoa; phylum Chordata; class Mammalia; order Rodentia; family Caviidae; genus Dolichotis; species Dolichotis patagonum. Next base: position 31,709 of record PVJX010015078.1, read on the forward strand.
AGGAAATGTCTGTACACATCTCCCAAAACTCTGACAGGTCAATAGAAAGAAAGACTAGTTTGATCCTAACACATTTAAATGTTTTAAACATGTAATATATTTGAATGAGATTATTTACAAGTCTTAAAAGCTTTTTGAAGTGTATACTTCAATAAAGTTTCGTATAGTTAGTGGTACAATCATATCACATCTGATGTTAGGGCATTTCTGTTGTCCTGCAAAAAACACCTTGCCTGTATATTGTCACTGTAATCTCCACCTTTCTGCAGCCCTTGGGAACTACTGATCTATTTTTTGTCTCCATAAATTTGATCTGCATATTTTGTGCAAGTGAGATCCATACAGTGCGTGATCCGAAGTTCATGCGTGTTGTGGTGTGTATCTCTTTCATTTTCATATTCCAACAGGAAACCATTGTGTGGACATCCACATTGTTTTTATTCATTCAACAGTTGATATGTGAGTTCTTTGTTCTTTTTGGCCATTTTGAAAAATGCAGATATGAATAAACATGTACAAACTTTGAATAAGCTTACAATTCTCTTATGTATGTACCCAGGAGCAGAATTTCTGAGTCATATATAACTCTATGGCTAGCATTTAGAAGAATTGTTTTCCAAGTGATTGCCCCTCGTATGTCTTCCTGGCAATGCATGAGGTTATAATTTATCTTCTTCAACACTTTTTATTACCTATCTCTTTGATTTAGCCATCTCCATTGTGTGCGTGCGTGTGCGTGTGTGTTGCAGTGCACATTGAACTAAAGGCCTTGCACATGCTAGGCAAGTGCTGTACCACTGAGTTGTACCCTTAGTCATCTCAGTGTTTTTTGATTTGTATTTTCCTAATGAGTTTAATGAAGTCAGATAATTTACACATCTTCTTTGGAGAAACATCTCTCCAAATCCTTTGCCAGTTTTTAATTGGATTATTTGTCTTTTTACTGCCATGCTGTAAGAGTTGTCTGTGTGTTCTGAATACAAGTACCTTCTCAGTACTTGATTGAAAATATTCTCCCCTCTCTGGGGGCAATCTCTTCACAGTTTTCACTATGTCTCCAGAGGTGCAGACATTTAATGCCTAGTCTGCCTTATTTCCCCTTTTATCTTTTGTGCCCAAATGATTGACAAATTAAAACCACAGAGATCTACTCTTTGTCTTAAGTTTCAGTGTGTGTGTTTAGGATTATCCTACATGTTGTGTTAATTTTGTGTACAATGTGTGATAGGGCTCCACCTTCTTTTTCTGTTGGGTATGTAATTATTCTAACATGATTTGTTGACAAGATGATTTCTTTCTCTTGTATTTTCTTGAGCACTGTTGTCAAAATCTAGTTGGCCATCCTTGCTACCTTGCTTTTGTGTTCTTAATTTTATTCAGTTGACCTGGATATCTGTCCCTAAGCCACTACCAGAGTACTTTGATTGATGTGCTTTGGGATAGATTTGAAGTTGGGATTGTAGGCCCTCCAAAGATGTTCTGTTTTCATGATTGATTGGTTATTTGGGGTCATTTATGTGTCCATATGAATCCTAGGATCCATTTCTCAATTTCTGCAAAGAAAGAAAGAATAGCGAGATGTGGTGACGCATGCCTGTAATCCCAGCACTTGGGAGGCTGAGGCAGGAAGATTACTGTGAGTTCAAGGCCAGCTCATAGTGAGCTCAAGGCCAACCTACACTACACAGTAAGAGATCTTTTTTTGGAAAGAAATCTAAAAACAAAACAAAACAAACAAACAAACAAAAAACAACCTCAAAAAAACGGAGAGAAAGAAAGGAAAAACTAGGCAGCCAGCTGTGATTTTAAAGGGATTGTGTTGATTTCTTAGACCAGTTTGGGGATCATTGTCATTTTAAAACAATGCTGTATCTTCTGGTTCATGAATTTAAAATGCCCCTTTCTTTAGGTCTTCTTTAATTCCTTTTAGCAATATTTTATATTTTCAGTGCACAAGTCTTTTGTTGTTGTTGTTGTTTTGTTTTTCCAGTGCTGGGGTTGAACCCAGGGCCTCACGTATGCAGGACAAGCCCTCTGCCGCTGAGCCGCACCCCCAGGCCCCGATACATGCACCTCCCATTTCTTTGGTGATATTTTATTCCTATTTAATTTTATTCTTGGTGGTTCTATGAATGGGACTGTTGTCTTAATTCGCTTACATCAGGCTTGTTGCAAGAATGTGGAAATATGATTAAGTTTTGAATTCTAAAGGAGTCAGTGAACTCAGTTATTAGTTCTAGCAGTGTTTTAGTCGGTTCTTTGAGGTATTCAATACACAAGATTATGTTATTTGTGAGGAGAGAGTTTGACTTCTTTATTTCCACTACGGGTAGCTTTTATTTATTTATTTTTCTTGTCCAAGTGGCCTGACCAGAACCTCCAGTCCAGTGTCGGCTAAGGTGAGGCTGTACCCTTTTCTTCTCCTGACCGTTGAGTCTGTCGCCACTCAGTGTGATGTTTGCTGTAGGTTTTATGTCCAAAGCGCACGTATTTATTTGAAAACTCTTATAACATGGACATTGACAGGTGTACATTTTCCTCCAAGCACCACTTTAGCTGCCGTCCATGACATTTTTTGTTCTGTTTTTAATCGTCTCAAAGTATTTTCTAATTTATTTTCAGATCTATTATTTATTTAGTACTATATTAATTTCCACAGTATTATTATTTGTGAGTTTCCTAAATTTCTGTCAATGGTTTCTAATTTAGTTTCATTCTAATTAGAGACTTACCTTGTATGACTTTAATTATGTTAAATATTTTGAGCTTTGTTTTATGGCTTAGCATATGGTTTCTCCTGGAGAATATTCCATGTGCGTCTTTTTGGTTTGTTGGTTTATTTTGTTTTGTTTTGCCTTGTTCTTTAGACAGGGTCTCACTATGTAATTCCGGCTGGCCTCAAATTCACCAAGTAGCCCAGGCTGGCCTCCAACTCATGACAATTCTCCTCCCTCAAAATAAACCCTTTTGGGGGGGAGTAGTGCTTGCAGTCGAACCCAGGGCCTTCATAATAAGCTACATCTGTGGCCCTTTAAATTTTTGAGACAAGATTTCCTAAGGTGCCCAGGCTGGCTCCCAGGGTGCTGGAATTACAGGTATGCCTTACCACACCTGGTTCAAACAAACATAAACAAAACAAAGCTCTTAATCTAATAATAAGTGGTTTCAACAAAGTGGTAGACAAGAAGAGCAACGCAAAAAATTTCAGTTACATTTTTGTGTACTAACAGTAAGTATGCAAAAACCGAAATTAAACACACGATACCCTTTTTAAGTGTTCTAGAGAAAATGAAATACTTAGGTGTATTTAACAAAACACGTACAGGGTTTGTGTGCTGAAAATGCAAAATGTTTATGGAAGAAACCAAGACATACTGGGTTTGTAAATCGATAGTTTCAGCATGTGCTGTAGATGCATAGATCAGTGGATCAGAACAGAGTAGCCAGAAGCCCGCACAAATGTGGCCACTGACTTTTGACAGAGATTTAGAAGCAATGTGATGGAAGAAGAACGGTTTCTCAACAAGTGGTGGGAGAGCGGTTGGATATCTACAGGCCAAGCAAACTTGTGTAAGAATTAATCCAAGGAGAATCACAGATTTGAATGTAAAATATAAAACTTTTAGAAAAATTCCTAAGGGAAAATTTTAGGGTATGAAGCCAGGCAGAGTTCTTGGGCTTGGCACTAAAAATATGAGCCATATAAAGACAACTTGAGGGCTGGGGATTTAGCTCAGTGGCTTAAGTGCCTGCCTGGCAAGCGTGAGGTCGTGAGTTCGATCCCCGGTGCCCAAAAAAAACAAAAAAAAAAGAAAAAAGACAACTTGATCAGCGGGACTTCTCAGAATTAAAGATATTTGCTCTGCAACTGTCTGTGTGCAGAGGAGAAAGGACAAGCTACAGGCTGGGAGAAAATACTTATAAATCACAGGTCAACAAAGGACCAGTACATGGACTATCAAAAAGAACTTTTAAAATGTTAAAGAAAAAGTAAAAAAGAAAAGCCCAAATTTGAAAATGGCTAAAAGACAGGAACAGACATTTCACCTAGGAGAGTAAGGGTGCAGATTGGAGAAAGGACCCCATGATCAGACCTGTCTGAATGGCTAAGATAAAAAGCAGTGACTTGGCACTGGTGCTGCCAAGACAGGGTCATTTCTACCTTGCTGGTGTGGGCAGGGTAATCATGTGCATGGTAATCTGGGAAGCTGTTGGCATTTCTTACCAAACCAAGTGTGCAGTTGCATGTGTCCTAGAAGCCACACCTGGGTGTTTTACCCCAGAGAAAGGAAAACTGCCTGTGAATATTCACAGACCCTTGGTGAACAGCCCTCCCCGACTCAGCCCAGACATCCTTCAACAACCCAATGGTTAAACAAACTGAGGTGCATCTATACTGTGGACTTCTACTCAGCAATAAAGGAAACAAACCACAGGTGCATGCAACGCGGATGTGCAGGGGAGTCAGACTGCATGAATGAAGCGCTTTAGTCAGCTTTCCATTTGTCAGGTGACAGATACCTGACAAATCAGTTTACAGAGACAGAAGGTTTATTTTGTCTTGTGTTTTGGAGGGTTCAGCCCAAGACCAGCTGGCCTCATTACTTTGGACCTGTGACAACACATCATGATGGGAGCACATGGCAGATCCTTTAACACAGGCCTAGAAAGACATTTCAGATCCAGTCTGTGGCAGAAGCTAGTTTCAAAGGCTCACAGTGCATGGTTCCATGTATAGAATACGTTGACATTCAGCCGTGTTAGAAACAAGGTAAACTAGTGAGTGGTTACCAGGGGCTGTTAGTGCGTGGTTCCCACAGTCAGTGAGGGGGGTGGGTGTTGGCCTGGTTATGAAAGGGCATCACAGAGGTCATCGTGATGGTGGACCGGCTCGCTGTTGTGCCTGTGGTGGTGAGTAAACAAGCCTATTCTGAGGATAAATTGTTGTACAAAAGCCATGTATTAGTCCCCCTCACAAAATTGAATGAGTTGAATTTCATTCCTGTAATCCAGGAGTGAAAACAGATTAAAGACACAGAAAGAAAAGTCAGCACTTATACGGAAACGTAACAGTATTGGATTCAAGTATTTTGTAGATTACCAGCATAGTAAAAAATATTTCCACCAGGATCTTTTAAATTTGAAAGTGATCACATTAAAGACTGGTGCTTACATGGGACCACACTATGAACCAGAATTCCATTTTCTTTCTAGGATTCCAGGAGAAAAGTTGTTTGGAATGAATTTTCTTTGAGAAAGACTGGAGAGAGGTAGGAAAAATCCCTCTTTCTCAAAGGAAACTCATCCAAAACATTTTGCCTCTGGAGTCCTAGAAAGAAAAGGGAATTCTGGATAAAATGTTAATTAACTTAATGCATGCATATATTCATACTGAAGTAAATTCAAGTAAATCTAGGGAAATTCAAATAAGACAATGTGTGGACATGAAATCCTGTTTTTGATACTAGTTTTACAAATTGTGGCCATTTGGGAAAACTTAGCAAAATATACAAGGAATCTCTAGGTATTATTCTTACCACTGCATGTGAATCTATGATTATCTCAATAAAAAATAAGCAAATGTTGATTTAGATAACATACTAAAAATGGTATGTGTGTGTATCTGCGTGTGCACATGGCATACGTATCCTTTAGTTTACATGTGGCGGAAGTTGCAAAGGGGGTTATGTCCTAGTTAGAAACCCAGTGGTCTACATGATGAGCCAACCCCAGTGCATCAGGATAACTGAGTTAACTGTAGAACCCCTGGTTAGGGGGAGAGGGTTGTAGCTCAGTCAGTGGCTGAGCGCTCACCTAACATGCATGAGGCCTTGGGCTTGGTTTTCAGCTCTGCAAGAACAAAAGAAAAAGAAAAGAAAGGAGGAGGGAGAGAGGGGAGAGAAGGAAGGAAGGAAGGAAAAGAAGGAGGCAGGAAAACCATGAAAACAACTCCCCCCTTAGGGCGGGCAGGGGAACCCAGTGGGCAGGAGCGGTCTGACAGGACCTGTGAACCCAGTGGGCACTGCCTGTCACCTTTCCTCTCCCTGATGGGAGAATCAGGCTGCCCGTCGGCCAGTCTGTCTGCACTGGGGACTTAGCCATGCACCACGCCCAGGAGGCTGCATAGTGAGTCTGTCATCGGCATTGTTGCCGACCTGGACGGAGTGTTTCTTAGCCATACTTGGCTGTAGGTAGTTGATCTTAATCTTCACCATCCCAGGTAAGAGCCACTGTCATGCTCACAAGTGATTACTAAGGAGCCTGGGCACAGGGCGGTCAAGGACCTTGTCCCAGGTCCTAGCTGAGGAAAGGCCAACTTGAGATGCCAGTAGTCTGTCCCAGAGCCTGTGACCTTGACCTCCACGCTGTCCTTTACTTCATAAGAAGTAAAGGACAAACAGGATCCATGGACTTGAAGCTTGCAGTTCTCGTAAGTGTTTCTCTCTGGCTTTGTGAGGCTGAACCTACATTTCTGGGCCCACTTTGTGGCCCAGGCTGGTCTCGCAATGATCCTCCTGCCTCAGCCTCCCAAGTGCTGAGATTACAGGCGTGTGCCACCACTCCCGGCTCTAGAGAAAGGGTTTTAAGAATGGCCACATCCCCCAGCAGAACCCGTGTCTTCTGCTCAGTCCTTCTTGGATTCCAAGTTCTGATCTTTTCCTTGGGAACCAGCCTGCTGAGGTCTGTGGCTGAGAACCTGACACTGTGGCTTGAATGTGACACCGGGAGTTTGGCTTCGGGTGAACAGCAGCTGGGGACGCATGTTAGTCCCCAGGAGAGGCCCCTTGGGCACAGAAATTCTTCCCAGGGTGCCCATGTCACATGCTTTGACCAGAGGGCATGGATCACAGTAGCTGGGTGTTATCCAAGGAGGCATTCACTGCGAAGGTGCTAATTATTCCTGTCTATAAAGAAAAGTTCATTTTAGATTTAATTCCATCTCCTGGGTAGGTTGATCTGAGTGTCTACAAAGAACCTTTTAAACAGAAATTTGCTGCTCCCGATGTTGCTAGAATGGTTTCCTCACCTGAGCATCACACAGACGTGTTGATATGTACAGAAATTATGGGCTTAGCAGAGCATTAACACCCAGAGGAGCAGGAGACTGAGAAGCTGCTTTGGGCTGTCTTAGTTACTTTCTTGCTGCTGGGACACTGTACCCGACACCCACAAGTTAAAGGAGAAGAGGTTCATTTTGGCTCCTGGTTTGTGGAGGTTTCAGTCCTCAGTTGGCAGGCTGGTGTGGCATGGGAGAAACAGACCACGGCGTGGCAGCAGGGAGCAGTGCTGAGGATCAAGGGGGCAGAGGGATGGATATGTGTATTTCCTTCAGGCCTCACCCACGACGACCCACTTCTCCTACCAGGCTTCACCCCCACCATCGAACTTGGTTATAAGCCCAGCCACGGGCTACCCGGTGTCGCACACCCTCGATCCAGTCACCTGCCGCAGAGCCCCACCTGCGGGTACTTGAGGCTTTGCGGGTCCTTCTAGATACGAGCGATAATAGGTCACAGGTCAGCCCTGCCACACCTGCAGCTGCCTGCCTGGCTTGGCCTGATGGGATGCTGTGAGTGTCTTAAACGTATGGGAAGGTTTGACAGAAAATAGTTTTTCCAGGTGTTGAACAGCAGCTCCTGCCACCATTGCTTTGTTACTCACCATCTTTGCAACTGAGGTGGGTTTGTGAACAACAGCATAGGAATCCAAGCAGCCAAATTAATAAATTTGGAGTTTAATTGGCTGAGCTCAGGACCACTTGTATACAGACCCCCTGGTTCAGGGTCCAAACAAGTGGCCCCAAACTGGAAAGTTACAGAGTTTTTAAAAGAGAGAATCACAAAAGACATCTTGTTGGAAACAATTTAGCTAGAATCTTACATTAATTTTTGGTTGACACCTGTATCCTGCTTCTTTTGCTGAGCAGGTTAATTTTTCTCCTGTGGGTGCAGCTCATTCTGCTTTTCTCATGGGATTTATACCCCGAGTAATTTTCCATTTTCCTGAATACAGGGCACTACTTAAATGCGGGCTCAAGATGGCGTCAGTTATGCTAAGCTACAACAGTAACTTGATCCTGGAAGGAGGTTGTGGCTGGAGGAGAGAAAGTACAAGCGCAGGGCAGTCAGCTCCAGGAAGAGGGCGAAGAGACACGCGGGCTACGTCTGCCTCCAGGCAGCCGTGGTCACTCTCCTCAGCGTGTCCCCCTATGCAGCGTGGCCTAGGAAGTCTAAGGATTGTCTCTACTGTGACCATTGAGTAGCCGCATGTTCTCTTGTTCGCTTGGCTTCCTTAGCTTCACTTTACCTGTTTCAGTGCCCACCATGTCACAGACACTCAGTATTTGTCAAAGAAAAGACCAAACGTCAGAGGAGGAAAGTGGGGCTGTGAGCCTGTGAAGTCGGGGGCAGAGGCCCGGGTCAGGGCTTCTGAGATGAAGCTGGAGGAGCTGCCTGTGTCCCGAACTTTACCCGCTCCGCCGAGGCTTCCTTCCATTCCTCTGCCACCAGCGGGGTGCCCTGCAGTTCACTGCAGGGGGAATGCAGACCCCTGGGGTTGAGAGCTCAGCACCCCAATGTTGCCCCTTTGCAGACCTGAACCACAAATCCAGGTGTCCCCCAGTTCCCCGCACATCTGCCCAGCAGACTGCAAAGGTCAGACCACTGGTACAGCCAGGCAGTGCGGGGTGCAGAGCCTGCGCCTCCCACTTTGGCCCTGGCTCAGGCTGCTCTGCGGGGTTCTCACCTGAGCTCTAGGCCACGTCCAGGCCACAGGCACGGTGACCTCGCTCCAAGACACCTTCCCGCTCTCTCGGTCACAAGGCATCACTCTCCTCTGCCCCCGCTGCGCTCCATGTCACTGTGGGTCTTGTCTGTGCTGCCGACTGGAGGTTCCCAAGATGGGGACCTGGTATGGGGGAGAGGAACTGCCCTGCTCAGGCTGCTCCGTAAACACTGACTGAAACTTCCAGGGGAGAACTGTCTTCCTGTCTTGGGTCTACTGCCACAACTTCACAGTGAAAAGAGTAACACATTTTATTTATTTTGATTTTTTGTCTTTTGAGATGGAGTTTCACTATGCAGTTCAGGCTGCCTTGAACTCACTTTGTGGCCTCGAACTCACTTTATAGTCTGAAACTTGCAGCAACCCTCCTGCCTCAGCCTCCCAAGCATGGCAAAGTAACGCATGTTAGACTACTCACTGCGGCAGGGTTCATGTTGTCAACCCTTGGTGGAAATGGCCTTGGACAGGAGAAGGTCCAGATACACGGTGTGCGCTGTAGCCACACTCATTTCCGTTTCCAGGTTGACAGGTCTGGGTTGTGAAAGACAGTAGCTGTCCATCGGTGTGGGGCTCTGCTTCAGGACCCTGTGCAGATACTGAAATCTGTGTGCTCAAGCCCCCTGTGTGAAAGGCTGTGGTGTTTGCACCACGCCTGGGTCCTTTACATCTTCGCTAGATGGCTTATGATACTGCGCCCCGCGTTCACAGTCGTTACACTGCAACAAAGGGGAAAGTCTGCGTGCCCAGTACGGTGTGATTTTTCGGCTGTTTTCCTGCTGTGCTGGAATGTCTCACGGAGCCTGTGCACATGTGCGCACTAATGGTGTTACTTTATCGAGATGCTGAGTCCCAGAACGGAAGCAGGTTAAAACCGAGCTGCCTTAGTCTGGTCTGTGCTGCTGTAACAGCACCACAGACCACTGAACGTAACCATAGGTCCCACCGCAATTCTGGAGCCTGGCAAGTCCACTGTCGGCTTCAGCAGGTGGCCCGTTCTGCGTCACTTGGTGCCTTGAAGGCCTCTGCACCAGGAAGGAGGGGCAGAGAGCAGCGGGATGGGGCATCCCTCCCACACAGGCATTAATTCACCCTCCAGGGTGCCGCTTTCCAGCTGCCCCTTGTCTTCCACATCCACCTCTGAAAACCATCACAATGGATTGAATGCTGTTGAGTTTTGAAGCTACAGACACCCTGGCTCTGAGACTGGAGTGTACACTCCGTGTGGACCCCTTTTCCCTCCTGGCCAGGATCTGGCCCCTGCTGAGCTCCGCCCTGTGCCCACAAGGCTTGTCTTCGTGGCTGCAGGGGCCAGGCCCACGACTCCCTGAGCTGGGTTTCCAACACGCACTCTGCGGCTCGGCTCGGTTGTTATCTACAGGAAAATAAAGGAGCTGTTTGCACATGCTGTGTGTTGGGTCTCTTGTGTCTGTTTGCACTTCAGAAGCGGGCATTCATTTCTCTTTGCCTCTGACCTCTTTGCAGGGAGGTTCCCCTGAGGGACGCCAAGGACTATGCCGAATCCATAGGCGCCATCGTGGTGGAGACGAGTGCCAAGAACGCTATTAACATCGAGGAGCTCTTTCAAGGGATCAGTGAGTACCCGACGCTGGGCTGGCGGCCTCGAGTGCACTCTGATTCTTCAGGGAGTCAAGGGTGAGACAGGAGAGCTGGGGGGGGGGCGTTCCCTGTGCAAGTTCCACCGATGCCCTGCTGAAAGATCCTGCAGCTCTGCCCTTGACGCTCGAGGGCATTCTGCCTCAGGTCTGAGTTTCCATCCTCTTGTGCTTTGACCTGTCACTTCTGTGTTTTGTGAATTAAAATGGAACAATCCTGTTGCAAAAAAATGATTTAAAATGATGCCTTTTGTTTATAGCATTTCCCGCTAGCTTGCTGAGGGGAGGGGAGATGAAGTGGATGATTTTGAGGTGCGGCAGTTCAGTCTCTCATCAGACTGAGTAACTGGGAAACCGCCTAGTAAATGTCTTTGCCTGATAATCACTCACGGAAAGTAAGGTCTCTATCCGCTGTGGCCCGAGGTTGGGAGTGGGGCGGAAGGCTGATCCGTGAAGGTTTCCTCCTCTCCGTGAGCCAGTCCATGGACGAGGACAGCTCTTCGTACAGCTCCGGGTCACGCTATGCTTCTCTCCCTATGAGTAACCCGAGCAGAGGGCTGTTTCCCGATGAACGTCCTCCCCGAGGCACCTGTGTGCAGTCGTGAGCATCCAGGTGCCAGGTCCACCCTCACGAGCTCCTGGGGTGTGACTTTCTCCCAGAGAGGTCCTTGCTGATGGTCTGCAGGGGACCTGAGCTCTGAGCCTCGCCCTTGGGAAGGTGCCATCTGGGTGTGTGCAGCAGGTCGGCAGTGCGGCTGTTGGGTGGGATCTTGGGGACCCGACGCAGGAAACGTGGGACCTCTGAGCAGTTAGCAGCTGTCCTCAGACAACTTGGTGCTGGACAGTTCCAGAAAGGACCCTGGTGCTTGCTGTGCTCCCCCCCTCCCCCGGGGTCATCGTGGCTGAGCTGCCCAGGCACAGCAGGCTTCCTGACCTGGAACAGAATTCATTTCCATTCCAGTTTTGGGTCCATTCTCTTAGACTCTGAGAACCCACAGCAGGGAATCTTCTGCGCGTTCACGTTGATGGGGGATTCACCGAGGGGGAATTCTGACCTGCCTTACTCCCGCTGTGCGTAAGTGTGCCAAAGAAACGTGTGAAAGCGTGCTGCTGAGCCTCCCCCGAAACCCTGGCCCTGTATCCCCC